>PVKH010004177.1:0-23766 GCA_004027955.1 Chaetophractus vellerosus
TCTTAAATCAAGTATACCGAACATTTTCTTTACTTGGGGTTGTCATGGACAGAGCACCAGACTTCCTTTCTGTGAATAGTAATTGTACCTAACTTTCCTTTAATTTATGTTGTTCCTTTTCCTTTCAGCATGCTTTGAGATACCTCTTTTCAATAGGGGTTTATGTTATTTCATCTAGAAATGATAACATTCATCTCTATATCAAATTCATACACACAAATATACACACATAACTATCTTTTTTAAAAATGCAAAGGGTCTTAGAGGCTAAACATTTTAAAGCATTTTTAAAAGATCTTATAATTATTTTATTAATGGGGGAACTCAGTTACAGGTTAAGTAGAGTTCTTTTCTACCTTTTTATCTTGAAAAGGAACCTTATTATTTCCAAGGCAGAGTCTTTGTGCAATAAATAGGACTCCTGGACCTCTTGCTACTACTTTGCTATACTTTTGTTAAGTTTCTCATTACTGTAATATCTATTATAAAGTACCCTTTAATCCCAGTAAGTGATGGTAGATCAGGTACCATTTTGTAGTCCAAATCTGAGTCCAGTCAGTCTGGCTCCAGAGGTCATTTTCTTAATCATTTTTCTGTACTCCCCTTAATAAAGAATTTAATTAACCAAAGGTTATTTCCTTTTTTATGTTATGAACAATGTACAATGACCATTCCTGTACATGTATAGAGAAGATATCTAGGAGTGAAATGTCATGGTTGATGTGTTTTCTAGACTTGTTACCAAATTGCTTTCCAGTGTAGTTGTACCTGCACTGTGTATGAATTCTCTTTTACCCATATCCTTGCCAATGCTTGGTATTAGCAGACATTTTTATTTTGTTATTTCTATTGGTTATAAATGGTATATCACTTTTGCTTTACTTTGTATTTCTTTGATTACCAGAGAGAATTGATCATATATTCATATGTTACAAGTTAACTAGAATTCAGTTTGGTGAATTGCTCATTTTTTTACTGGGTGGTTTGTGTTTTGATTAGTTTATAGGAGTTCTTTAATAATCAGGATCCTAAGCTTTTGTTGGTTACAAATGTTGCAGAACCTTCTCCCAGTCTGTTAGTTTTTGGTATTTTTTGTTATACAGAAGATTTATATTTTGATATGGTCGAATTGTCAGTCCTTTTCTGATAGGAACACTTCTTACCCTGAATTCTTCTTACCCTAAACTTTGTATTATGTATCCTTATGTAGTATTCAAATTGTTAAAATAGATTTTTTCCCCATTTTTAGAAATTTTTAAAAGCACAATAAAGTACAAAGAAGAGTATTAGAATCATACATATTCCCACCACCCTGAACTAATATCAGAGTATATCTGTTTCCAGGCCCTCTGTTTGCAATTAAAAAAAAATCACTCTATTGCTTTTTGGAAAATGATAAACGTTCATTCTAGAGACATCAAAAATGGAGAAAATAGATTAATTTTAAAAATCAGTTTTAAGTCACATATCACAGATATTACTGTTTTGTTTTTTGTTTTTTGTTTTTTGTTTTAAAGATTTATTTATTTTATTACATACCTCCCCTTCCCCCCCGCTGCGGCGACGCGCCGAGACTGGTCACTGCGCAGGCGCGGCTTTCCCCTCTTGTGGGCGGCTTCTGCTTCCATTCACGGTCGGCTTTCAGTTCACGGGTGGCTGGCTGCGCTCCATTCGCGGGCGACCTGCCCTGCCCGTGGTGGCTTTTGCCCTGTCTGTGGCAGTTTTTTGCCCTGCCCACGGCGGCTCTGGCCCGCCCATGGCAGCTTGCCATTCTCAAGGCGGTCTGCCCGCTAGGAGAGGTCCCCGGGAACTGAACCCGGGGCCTCCCATGTGGTATGCCGGTGCCCTATCCACTGGGCTATCGAGCCGGCCCCTGTTTGTTTATTTGAATGCATGATTTTGAATGCATGGATGCAGTTCAAAGCATAGGTAGTTGGATAGATAAAAGTAATAAAACTGAGAACACAATATGGATGGTATTTTTAGAAAAAAATTTTTAAAAATTTTACTTTGAAGTACTCTCAAACTTAGAGGACAGTAACAAAAATAATACAAACTCCATACTGAGACCTCCAGCATATCCCTAATCTTCCAGATACCCAGATCTACCAATTTTGACATTTTGCCACATTCGCTATATATCTATCCATCATTCTATCAATCCATCTGTCTATGTATCTACCTATCAATTTTTCTGAACACTTGAGTGTGGGTTGTATACATTATGCTCCTTGAACCCTTAATACTGCCATGTACAATTCCTAAGAACAAGGATATTTACTTAGTAATCACCTTAAGCGCAGTTATCAAGTTCAAGATTTTTAACATTGATATAAAACCTTACTGTCTATATTCCAATTTTTTCACGTGTCCCAGTAATGTCCTTTTGAGCCTTCTCTCCTCCCTTGCTAGATTCTGTCCAGGATCATGTATTGCCTTTAATTGTTATTGTAACTTTAGTTGCTCTTTTTTAAACTTGTTTGAACATATATACAACAAACTTTCCCATCTCAACCACTCCCAGGCATACCATTCAGTAGAATTAACCACATTCACAATACCACAATCCCCTCACCAGCTTCTGTTACTAAAATGTTCTCATCTACCCAAACTGCAACCCTACACCCGCTGTGTTAACTCCCCAATCTCCCTGCCCCCCACCCCGGCAACCGGTACTCTAATTTCTATTTCCATGAACTTACGTATTCCCCGATATTTTCTTTGTAGTTACCATGGGGCTTAAATTTAACATCCTAAATGTATAACAGTCTCTTTTACTTTGATACCAACTTACTTTGAATAGAACACACAATATGTTCCTATACCCCTCTGACCCCCACCTTTATGTAGTATAATGACATGTTTTACAATATGAGTCCAAACCCACTGATAGATCATTACATTTTGCGCATTAGCCTTTTAGATCCTGTAGGAAGTAAAAAGTGGAATTACACTTTTATATTTACCCCAGTCACTACCCTTACCAGAAATCATTATTTCTTCATGTGTCTTTGATATATTATCTGTTGTCCTTTCCTTTCAAATGACAGAATTCTCTTTAGCATCTCTTATACAACCTGATTCTGACAAACTCCCTCAACTTTTGTTTAACTGGGAATGACAATCTTTCCCTCAGTTGTGAAAGTTTTGCTCGATATAGAATTCTTGGTTGGCAGATTTTTGCTTACACACTTAAAAAATGTCATCCCACTGCCTTCTTGCCTCCATGGTTTCGGATGAGAAATCGTCACTTTATCTAATTGAGGCTCCCTTGTATGTGACATGTTGCTCTTCTCTTGCAACTTTAGAATTCTTTTTCTTTATTAGAGAAGTTGTGGATTTACAGAAGAATCATGCATAAAATACAGGATTCCCATATACCACCTGTGGCAGTTTGATATTATTTATGAATTCCAAAAATAGATATTGGATTATGTTTATAAACTGTTCTGTTCTTCTGGGCATATTAGATTGCATTAGATTCAGAGGTTTCACTTTTACTTGATTAAATTAAGATTGGGGCTTTGATTCAGCCATGTCAGTAGGACATCGAATCCCTGCCCCCTTGGTGGGCAGACACAAACAGAAGAAGTAAGTACACGGAAGAGAACAGAGCAGCAGATACACAGGAAGAGAGAGTGCTCCATAGACATGACCCCAGGAAGAGAGATGAGCCTGATAGTCTACAGCTGACCTTGTGGAGAGACCAGAACAGCATAGCCCAGAAGAAACGAGCCCCAAGGAGCGTGATGAGTCTTATGCCAGCCAACGCCTGAGATCAGAAGAAACTGTGACCATGGAGCCTTAAGAGGAAGGAAGATTCCTGGCTGAACCCTCGCAGATATCGCTTCGCAGATACTGCATCAACATGTGGCAACAGACTTTGGGTGAGAAACGTACCTCTTATGGTACCTTGAGCTGGACTCTTTAGGGTCTTGTGACTGTAAGCTTCTACCCCAAATAAATACCCTTTATAAAAGCCAACCGATTTCTGGTACTTTGCATCAGCACCCCTTTGACTGACTGATACACCACCCTACCACCAATACCTTGCATTGGTATGGAACATGTGTTACAATTGAGGATAGCACATTTTAATAATTGTACCATTAATTAAAGTCCATGCCTTAGCTTAAGGTTGACTGTTTGTGTAGTATAGTTCTATGGTATTTTAGTTTGCTCAAAGCTGCTGGGAGCAATATACCAGAAATGGGTTGGCTTTTATAATGGAAATTTATTAGGTTAAAAGCCCAGTTCTGAGGCCATGAAAGTGTCCAAATCAAGGCATCACCAAGAGATGCTGTCTCACCAGGTTGCAGCTGTGGGTGATCAGCACATGGCAGGGAATAAAGACGGCTCTTCTCATCTCCGCTTTCTCCTCCAGGCCCACTTTCACCCTGAGCTCAGCTGTGGGCCATCAGGCATATGGTTTGTCTCTCCCTTCTCCTCCAGGCTTCATCTCTTTCAGCCTCTCAGGGGCCTCTTTCTGTGCATCTGTGCTCCACTGATTCCAGCCTCTGGCCTCTGAGACCTCTCTCTCAGACTCTTGGGGTTTCTGTCTCTATAGATTTTTTCCTGTGTCTGTGGCTTTTTAATTTCTTTGTTTATAAAGCACACCAGTAAGACGATTAAGAACTACTCTGAGTCCTGCAATCTAATCAAAACCCTTAACAGAAGTAATTTAATTGAGTTCCCACCTACAATAGGTTTACATACACAGATTAGCTCTAAGGACATGATCTTTCTTGGGATCCACAAAAAGCTTCAAACTGTAACATATGGATTTTTTTCTTTAATTTTATTCTGTTACCATATGTATAGTTGAACATTTCCTCTTTTTATCAAATTCAGATATGTATTTCACTGTTAATTGAATTCATAATGTTGTGCTACCATCAAAACCACAGTGAGATAGCATGTTTTATTTATCCGTTCATTGGTTGATGAACACTTGGGTTGTCTCCATCTTTGGCAATTGTGAAGAATGCCACTATGAGCATAAGTTTGCAAACATCTGTTCAAGCCCCTGCTTTTAATTCTTTTGGGTAAATATCTTATAATGGGTAATTCTATACTTGGCTTTCAGAGGAAGCACCAAACTGTCTTTCATAGAAACTGCATCATTTTACATTGCCACCAGCAATGTGAAATGAGTGTTCTTATTTTCCTGCATCCTCTCCAACACTTGTTATTTTCCATTTAAAAAATAGCAGCCATTCTAATAGGTGTGAAATGGTATCTCACTGTAGTTTTGATTTGCATTTCCTCGATGGCTAATGATGTTTAGCATATTTTCATGTGCTATCTGGCCATTTGTATATCTTCTTTGGAGAGCTGTCTATTCAAGTCTTTTGTCCTCTTTTAATTGGGTTGTTTGTTGTTTTGTTGTTAAGTTAAAGGATTTCTTTATATATTCTGGCTATTAATCCTTTGTTGGATATGTGGTTTCCAAATATTTTCTCTCACTCTGTAGGTAGTAAAAACTTTCATGATAAAGTTCTTTGATGTACACTATTTTTATTCTTGATGAGGTCCCATTTATCTACTTTTGTGGCTTGTGCTTTGGGTGGAAATTCTAAACCATTGCCTAACACTAGGTCCCGAAGATGCTTCTTTATGTTTTCTTCTAGGAGTTTGATAGTTCTAGCTCTTACATTTTGGTCTTTGATCCATTTTTAGTTGAGTTTTGTATATGGTGTGAGGTAGGGATCCTTCTTTTTTTTTTTTTTTCACATGTAGATCCAGTTTTGCTAGCAATATTTGTTGAAGAGACTATTTTTTTCCCAGTTGAGTGGTCTTTGCTACCTTGTCAGAAATCAGTTGGCCATAAATGTGAGAGTTGATTTCTGAGCTCTCAATTCTATTCCATTGGTCTCTATTCCAGTCCTTGTGTCTGGCCATGCTGTTTTGCTTACTGTGTCTTTATAATAAGTTTTAAGGTCAGGAGGTATAAGTCCTCCAACATCATTCTTCTTTTTCAAGATGGCTTTAGATATTTGGGGTCCCTTACCCTACCATATAAATTTGGTGATGGTCTTTTCCAATTCTGCAAAGAAGGTTGTTGGAATTTTGATTGGGATTACATTGAATCTATAAATTGCTTTGGGTGATATTGACATCTTAATGATGTTTAGTCTTCCAATCCATGAACACGGAATATCCTTTCATTTACTTAGGTCTTCTTTAATTTCTTTTAGCAATGTTTTATAGTTTTTGTGTAGAAGTCCTTTACATCTTGGTTAAATTTATTCCTAAATATTTGATTCTTTTAGTTGCTATTGTGAATAGAATATTTTTCCTTAATTTCTTCTAATTGTTCATTGCTTGTGTATAGAAACACAGCTGATTTTGGGATGTTGATCTTGTACTACGACACTTTGCTGAATTCATTTATTAACTCATATCTTCTGCAAATAGGGAAAGTTTTACATCTTCTTTCCAATTTGGGTGCCTTTTTATTCTTTTTCTTGCCTAATTATTTTGGCAGGAACTTCCAGTACAATGTTGAATAACAGTGTTAACAGTGGATGTCGTTGTCTTGTTCCTGAAATTTTTTTTAAACTGCTCTACTGGATATAATTCACATACCATACAATGCACCCATCTAAGGTGAACATTTCAAAGACCATTAGTATATTCCGAGTGTTGTATCCATTACCATAATCAAGTTTAGAATATTTTCATTAACCTCCAAAGAAATTCTGTCCCTATAGGTGATCTTCCAAAATTTTCTCCTCTCTCTCCATCCTACTCATCTCGAGGCAACTACTAATCTACTTTTTGTTTCTACAGATTTACCTATTCTGAACATTTCATGTAAGTGGAATCATACAATATGTGGTCCTTTATGACTGCCTTCTTTCACTTAGCATAACGTTTTCAGTGTTCATCCATGTTGTAACATATATCAGAACTTCATTACTTTGAATGGCTGGATGTTATTCCATTGATCTGATATACCTGCCTGTCATGCCAGCTCGCTGTCTTCTTTAGGAGGCACCGGAACCAAACCAGGGACCTTCCATGTAGTAGGTGGGAGCCCAATCGGTTGAGCCACATCTGCTTCCCAGGTCTATTTCTTTATGCTGCTTTGAACCACTTTCTAGTGTCCTTTCATTTTAGTCTGAAAAACTCCCTTTAGCATTGCTTGTTGGCCACGTCTAGTGGTAATAAACTCCTTCAGCTTTTGTTTATCTGACAATGTCTTAATCTCTCTCAATTTTTTTTTAGGAGGTACTGGGGATTGAACCCAGGACCTCATACATGGGAAGCAGATGCTCAGTCACAGAGCTACACTCGTTTCCCTCCCTCATTTTTGAAAGAGAGTCTCATTGGATATAAAATTCTTGGCTGACAGTTGTTTTCCTGTAGCACTTTAACTATTTCAACTCACTGCCTTCTTCTCTCCTTGGTTTCTGATTAGAAATTGGGACTCAATCTAATTGGGACACCCTTGTACCTAACATGTTGGCTTTTCTCTTGAAGATTTCAGAACTCTCTCCTTGCCCTTTACATTTGAGTGTTATCAGTATATGATGGGGTATATTTTCTTCTTGTTTATCCTATTTTGTGTTCTCTGAGCTTCTTGAATGTGCATGTCTTTTGCTAAGTTTAGGAAGTTCTCTGTCACACTTTCCTTGACGATTCCTTCTGCCCCTTTCTTTCTTTATTCTTCTTCTGGGACTCCTATAATGTGTGTATTGGTGTGCTTGATGGTGTCCCATAGCTGTTGTAGGCTGTTTTCACTTTTAGTATTTTTTCTTTCTGTACCTCAGGCTGACTGATTTCAAGTGTCTTGTCTTCAAGTTCAGTGAATCCTTCTTCCACCAGCTTCAGTCTTCTCTTGAAACCTCCTGGGCATTTTTTTCATTTTGGTTAGTATGGTTTTCAATCCCAGTAGTTCTGTTTCTTTCCTTTTTAAAACTTCTGTCTCTTTACTTAAACTCTCATATTGTTCATTGTTTTCCCAATATCCTTTAGTTCTTTTTCTGTGCTTCATCTCCTTGAGCATTTTTAAGATCATTTTTTAGAGTCTTTGTTTAGTATGTCCACATTCTTGTCTTCTGTGTTGGTGTTTTCTGTATATTTATCTTCTGCCTTTGGTTGTGCTACCATTTCCTATTTCTTTGTCTTTTACTCTTTTGTTATACACTGTACATTTTAATATTTTAAATATTAACTCTGGAATTTATTCCCTTGGATGTCTGTTTCTTGGTTTTGTAACAAGTTGGTGATAAAACAGATTTTCTTAAGCTTCATCCTGCCTATCAAGAAGGTCTGTCCAAGGTGAATGTAGTATGTGGGTTTTTCTTGTCTTTCCAGACCTCTGTCTTGTCCTGGGCTTTTGCTTGTTGGTTGTTTTGAAGTTCCTCCATTTACAGGAGTTTGGATGCACCTTCTGTTTCCCAAGGGACCATCCTCTCTCTCCTGGGTATTTGAAGCCAGAGGCCTTTGGCCCAGACTGTCCACCTCTATAGTTTTTTGCATTCCTTTTGTTGTCTCATGCTGGTTTTGCCTGAAGGGTAAATTCTGGGAGGAGGGTCCTCCTCGGGAGGACTTTCCCAATTCGGTCTTTCCCAGCAAACACAGGGCCAAGAAACTACAAAGGGGGCACAGACTAACTCCAAAATGCCTTGTGGAGGGGCTCATGAAGGGCATCAAAAACATCTCTGATGGCTCCCCAAAACTGAGCTTTCCTGGCCTGTCTAGCAAATGCAGCCTTTCAGCTAACTTTCCTCTGCGGACCTGAGGCTGTGTTGCATCTTTAAATCTCCCCTGCCTCTACTTCAAATCAGGTGGGTTGAAATTATAGCTGTCCTCAGACCAGCACCCAGAGATCCTAATTTGGTAATCAAAAGCCGTGATTGGTGATCTGCTGTACACACCCCTGTTTTGGGGGATTAGGATTTCTATGTCCCTTTCTGTCAGAAACCACTAGCCAGGTACCTGACCCCATGGTGGCCTGCTGTCAGGGGAGGGGTAGGCACCTGAAGCTCTTTACTGTAATTACACTTCTTTACCGTAATTTGCAAGCCTCTTCCTCCTGCTTTTCCCTGGATGCTGTACAGTGTTCTTCTAGCCCCTGGAGTTTCAAAATAGATATTTCAGAGAGTTTCTGCCTGTTAATTGTTGTTTTGGTGGAAAGACTGTGTCCCGGAGCTCCCTACTCCACCATCTTCCTCGGAAGTTACCTGTGTACATGTGTCCAGCATTTTCTCTTTATCATTGATATTCAACAGTTTGGGTATAATATACCACAACATGGGTCTATTTGGTGTATCCTGTTTGGAATTTGTTAAGCTTGTGGGATGAGTATATTCGAGTCTTTCTCTTTCTCCTCCTTTTGGGACTCCTACAATATGTATGTTGGTATGCCTGATGGTTTCTCAGGAGCTCCTCAGCCTCTGTTCACTGTTCTTCATTCTTTCTTCCTTTGGCTCCTCGGACTGGATGATTTCAATGGTCTTATCTTCAAGTTCACTGATTATTTCTTTTGTTGGCTCCAAACTGCTCTTAAATCCCTCTAGGGAATTTTTTAATTTCTGCTAGTATGGTCTTTAGCTCTGTTTGGTTCCTTTTCATACTTCCCATCTCTCATTGATATTCCCTTTGTGTTCATCTGTTGTTTTCCTGATTTCCTTTAGTTCTTTGTCTATATTTTCCTTTAGCTCTTTGAGCATAATTAGGACCATTTTTTAAATATCGTTGTCTAGTCCTCCTTAGTGATGGTTTCTAATTATTTAATTTTCTCCTTTGCCTTGGCCATCATGTCCTGTTTCTTTGTATGTTTTGTAATCTGTTGTTGAAACCTGGATATTTTGGTATCTTAATGTATTATCACTGGGATTTAGACTCTCAGGCATTTGTTCCTTAAGCTTGAATCCAGCTAGTGTTATGACAGAGCTTTTCTTGATGTCAAGAGCTAACAAAAAAGGAAGGGGAAAAAAGAAAACACCTTTCCCTGTCTTTGCAGATTGATCTGTGGGAGTATTCTCTTTCAGGGCTATCCCTACAGAGTTTAGAGAATAGCTCCCAGCGAAAGCATAGGGGCTTTACCATCCTTTGTGTGCAGGAGTCTTGTGTTAGGCATATGCATGTGGCCCTAGGAATCCCCTTGCTTAAAGGGATACAAATGTCCCCTCTCCTTCCCTAGGAAACAGCTTCCTCGGGTTCCGGGCACTGCAATGTATTCCTGCAGCCAGCAATCCTTTGCCCCAGTCAGCATGCTTTACTGCTCTCCCACAGCGTTCTGTAGGAGATCTGCCTTCTATGTGCAGGGCATGTTTTGGGATGGTGAATCTTTTAGGTCACCACCAATCAGAGTGGGACAGATATACATGCTCCTAGTATGTGCATGATGGTTACTCTGCTCCCTCTGCAACTGGGTCCAGGGATCTGCACTGGGACCATGGGCCAACTCTGTGTTGAGCCTTTGAGAGGTGGGGAAGGGGCCACCCAGAGCACTACGATATTCTGCTGTTTTTAGGTGGCCTTTTTCTTGACTTGGTGCTCACCCTGTTGCAGCAGTTCTTTTACTGTTTTCTGGAGCTTGAGAAAGATGGTTCTGTTAGTTCTTGATGGCTCAAAGCTTCTATGGTGGCTCTACCCCTGAAGTGTCTTATTCCACCATCTTGGTGAGGGCAGGACTATACAATATTTTTTTTTCTGTAGAATTTAATATTATTTGTATTTAATTGAAAAAAGAAACTGAAATGAAACTGCATATGTGTTGAAATAAATGATGCTTTACCATATAGTTTAGTTTCTTAGCTGCTAAAATACCGTACAGTGGGTTGGCTTAAATAGCAGGCATTTATTGACTCATGGTTTAAAGGCTAGGGGAAGTCCAAAAGTGATGCATTAGCAAGGTGATGCTTTCTTCTTTTTTTCTTTTTAAAACTTTTATTGCATATAAAGTGGACCATTTCTTTTTGTGGGTCAGATGTTGCTTCCTTCTTTACTCACTCCTCTTACTGCCCCATTTGAAAAGTGTTTCCTCTTTTGATACAGTAGAGAAGAGACTACCATTGTTGGTCCAGATCAGCATGAGGATGGCTCCTGGGGGCCCAAGCCCCAAAGACATGGTCTCAGCAGGCTTAGGAGCCCACGCAGAGCTGCTGGCCAGATATCCCTCAGCATCACGGGTGGAGGACGGCCTTCCCTCCAGTGAGGCTCAGCTGGGTTACCCATGTCTTGTACCTTGTGTTTGAGCTAAGGTGATGCTTTCTTTCCAAAGATTGTGGCATTCTGGGACTGGCTCTCAATGATCCTTGACCCTTGGCTTTTCACCATGGCAGTACACATGGCAGCCTCTCCTGGCTTCTCTTTCCATCTGGCTGTCACTCTTTCTATAAAGGATTCCAGTAATCCAGATTAAAGCCCAACCTGATTCCATTGGGCCACATGACAACTTAAGTAACATCTTGAAGAGATAATATTTACAGTGAGTCCACACCCAGCAGAATATGGACCAAGATCAAGAACATGTCCAAATTGGGTTACACAATTCAATCCATCGTACCATAAGGAGGTGTTATGTTCTAAAAGATCTCTGTAATATTAAGAAAGAGGAGATTATGAAAAATATTGTGAGATTTGTGACCATATGTTTAAAGTTTTAAAAATTACATATGTATAGACCATATCCACTTGAATCCTTGCTTTAAAGCAGGGGTCAGCAAACTATGATCCACAGACCAAATAAATAAAGTTTTATTGGAATACAGCCACACTCACTTGTTTATTTGTTGTCTAATGCTCTTTTGTGTGACAGTTGCAGAGTTGAGTAGTTGTGACAGAGGTGGTATGGCAGGCAAAGACTAAAATATTTACTAACTGGGCCTTTGCAGAAAAAGTTTGTTGGCCCCTGCATTAAAGGCCAAAAGCATTTAGTCTTCTCACGTGCCTCACTAACCCCGGTCCCCTTCCACCTTTCAGGTTTGTAACGTTTACATTCCCTCACCCTACTATAATTTCCTTTTTGTTTTTTATTGGTTCTGTATTTACATGCTTACCATAAGCAATTTTTACCTCAATGTCTCTCCATTCCTGAGTTCTCTATTTTGATTCATCTCTTAATTGGTAGGATTTCATTGTCAATACAGTTTTTCCTCCCCAACGGGCTCATGATTGCTCAAATTCCTAACTCTTTTGAAAGACATCTTGGCTGGATAGCATATTCTAGGGCATACTTTCCCTCTAAACTTTGTAGACATGGTTCTTTTTTGTTCTCACAGTAAATGTTGCTGTGAAGAAGTTTGAGGCTGGCCTATTTTTTTTCTTCTTTTGTATAATTTGCTTTTTCTGCCTAGATAACGGAAGAATTCCTTCTTTCTATTTGAAGTCTAGTAGTTTAAGTAAGGTATGTATTTAACATTCCTTATCCATTTTCTTGGAACCCAGCAAGCTCTTTCAATCTGCACATTCAGCTTTTACTTCATTTCAGGGCAATTCTCTTGTATTAAATATTTGAATACAGCTTGTTTCATTTTTCGATTCCCTTCTGTGAAACTAGTTATCTTTATGTTGGGTTGTCTTTGCCAATCAGTCCTCCATATCTGTTAGTTTCTTTCTAATTGCTTTATCTCTATATTTATTATAGAAATTGTGAACTTTAACTAATTGCTTTTTAATCTCTGTCCCCTTTATCTACATTCACCGTAATAAATTACCTCAGTCTTTCCTTTAGTGAGTAATTTAGTTTCTGACAGTGTCTCTTTCATTCTTAAATTTTTCTAATTTATTTGTTTTGTGATGATGGTTTTGGGTTTTATTTTGTTTTGTATTTTTTCACCTTCTTTTTTCAACTCATTCTGTTTTGTTTTCAATCATTTTGTTTTTTATAGGAAACATCTTCCTCTTATGTTCTGCGGGGGAAGAGATTGTGAAGAGTATCTTTTTGTTCCTTTATTTATTCTCCCCCTGAATTTTGCCTGCCTTGTTTGTTTCTACCTCTCCCACTTTCTCCCACTCTCCCTCCTCCTCTCCATCTCTCTCCTGCTCTCAATTTCTTGCCCTCTCTGTCCCTATCTCCTTTTCCCCATTTTCCTCCCTTCCCCTTCCCCTTCCCCTTTCCTTTCCCCTTCCCCTTCCCCTTCTCCTCCTGATGGAGTGGTGTGTTTGTATCCTTTTCATCATCACCATGCCATTTCTTTCATCTTACCCATCCTTAGACAGCCTTGCTGAGAGATTGTATTTGCCCTGATATAGTGGGAGTGACTTTTAAACAGTGTGGGATGTTGGAAGAGCCAAGAGTAAGAGGAGACAGTATTGTTAGAATGTCTTCTGACAGTGAGTGAATGTGTGTACTGGAATTCACTCCATCCACCTTGGGGGTGGGGGCTGGGGTTGGAAGTCAGACCAGCATGATTTCCTCAGCTTTTCCTTTCTTCAGGCTATAGAGCCATAGAGCCTGTGCTTACATTGGATCAGTTTAGGGAGTCCCCTAAGTGACGCTGCAAGGAGCAAAGCAGTTATCATGAACCAAGAAGTCTGAAAAGATGCTTTACAGATTCTCTGAAATGCAGTGCCAAGATATATGTCATAACTGCTAGTTTTCTGGGCAGCCAGAACCTGAAATCCAGGGGCAATTAGGCTGATTCAGAAGAAGGTAATAGAGTGAATAGAAGAACACGTTAAAACAACACAAAGGACCTGAAAACAGCAAAATCCAGACTGGGAGAACTGCAGGACAGATGTTCAGGTCCTTCAACAAAAAGATTATAAAGGGAAAATGGGAGATGGCAGGGAACCTATAGACTAATAGAACTGGTTGATAGATTTAACAACCAGTTGCAGGAAATGGGCCTTATTTGGATTCTGAGTCAAACTGTAAAACTTTTTCTAATACATTGTGAGTAGTATTCGGGATAAAATAAAAAATGATTGGAAATCTGTTGTTATTAAAGGATTAACTTTTCACATTTTAAGGTAGAATAATGGTATTATAGTTGTATTTTCCATAAATCCTTATTTTCTATAGCTACATTCTGAAATATTTATAAATGAAATAGATAATACTCAAGATGAACCACAGAGTAATCCAGGAGTGAGGATATAGGCGAAACAAAATGAATTTTTGCTTAAGATTTGAATCAATGTTAAAGTGAGAAAACAGGTATTGGTGGAATGAATTAATTTTTTTATCAGTAAATTGTTTAGTAGACCAGATATTTCCAAACATTAATTCGATCATTTTATTAAAGCTAGGTTCTAGGGATAAAGCTATGAATAAGAGTGAACAAGTCCCTGCTCCCAGGCACCTTACATTTTAGGATATAGAGGGACTTGGGGAGGCAACTGTAAACAAGTGATATAAATAAACATGAAAATATTAATTAGTGAGTTGCACAATGATGAAAATTAAACAATGTCGTGTGACAATGACTAGCATGAGGGTCGTCAGGGAAGACCTCGTTGAGGTCATGCTATTTGTCCCCAGTGTGGAAGGGGTTCAATAAATACTTGTTGAATTTAACCTGGCATCTTGAACGTCAAGAAAGAGCCAGCCATGTGTAGGTCTGGAGCAGATTCAGGTAGGGAGAATAGCTAATGCAAAGGCCCCGAAGTAGAAACAAGCTTGGCATGCTTCAGGGGCAGGAAGGGGGTAGTTGTTGGTGACAGAGTGGGAACCACCAGTATAAGAGGGCAGCAGCAGGAGGAGTTCCAGGTAGCACTGTGAAGTGCTTAAACTGGCAAGACAGCTTTCACAACCCTGTGTTCAGTTATGTTCTTCAGGCTTTCAGTATCACTTGCCAGTATGGTATCTTTTCAGGGGAAAGCCCCCAAGTGGAAGTGTCAGGTACCTGAATTTTAATCGAAGTTAGATGGGAGAATACTCATTACAGGCACTGGTATTTATTGCTCTCTTGCTTTTCAGTGCCATTTTTGTGACAAGGCTTTTATGAACCAAGCTTTCCTTCAAAGTCATATTCAACGCCGCCATCCTGAAGATTCTCACCTTGGTAAGTAATGAGCTCTATTTCAAAGAGTTATTTTCTTTCTGATACTATTTTTTTCCACAATGATCCCATGCATATTACAATACTTTTAAAAGAAAGTGTCATAGTCTTTGTTCATTCATTAAGTAAATATTGGGCCCCTACTCTGTGCCATGCACTGTGCTAGGATGCAGCAGCAAATGAAAGAAAGTCCTGCTCTCTTGAGTCTAATGGGAGGGGTGGGGGAGACACACTTAAACAAATCAATGAATAATTCTTTTCAAATGGTGACAAATTCAATGAAGAAAATAAAGCAGAAGAATGGGATGGAGAATGACTCCAACCATGGGTCAGTGAATGCTCTCTGAGAAAGTGATGATTAGAGACTTGAATGGTAAGAAGGTCCCAGCCTTATGAAAATCTGCAAGAAGATTATCCCAGCCAAGGAGAACACTCGTTGGTAAGGCTATGAGAGGGAGGCAGCCTGGGGTGATTGAGGAACCAGAGAGAAGGTTGGTGGAGTAGAGTGAGCAAGGCATGGTGTGTGATGAGGTTGGAGAGGTGTGAGCCAGATGGCCTGGTACAGGAATGTGAATATTTTTGTTGCATAATGGGAAGCCACTGGAGGATTTTAAGTAAGGGAATGACATGATTCAGTTTGTACCTTAAAATGACCACTCTAGCTGCAGGTGCAGAATAGACAGTAGGGGCAACCTTGGAAGCAGCTGGAAGAGCGAGGAAGCTCCCCAGTAGCCTAGGCCAGAAAAGATGGCAGCTTGGACCAGGGTAGTGCCAGGGAAGATGGGGAGAAGTGGAGAAGTAGAGGATGTGTTTCACACACAAAGCTCACAGAGATATGATTTGGTGTGAGAGGAAGAGATGAAGCAAAGATGACCCTGGCTTTTTGTCCTCTACATTTGGGTGAATGGTAATGATGTTTACTGAGATTAGGAGCTGAGAGTGGGAAGCAGATTGAGGGAGGAAGGAGAATTGAGAGAGTTTGTGTTGGCCATGGCTAAAATTGAGTCATATATACAGTAGACATTCAAGTGTGGAGATGTTGGGCGTCTGGAGCTCTGGGTAGAGGCCCAGGCTGTAGATGTAAATTTGGGAGTCATTGGAGTGAGCAGGGCTGGATGAGATCACCAAGGTAGAGAAGAGAAGATGGCTGAGTAGCAGCCCTGAGGCTCTCCCAATACTAGGAGTTCAGGAGAAGCAGTGGAGGAGAATGGTAGCAGAGAGGCAGGGGGGAAAGCAGGAGAGTGTGTGGTCATGAAAACCAAGAGGAAAACATGTTTTAAGAGGCGGGGGTGAGTTGTGTCACAGAGTAAGATGAAGACTAACAATTGACCACGGGGTTTGTCATGATAGAAGTTGCTGATGACCTTGACACAAGCAGCTTCAGTGGACTGGTGGGGGTAAAAGCCCAAATAGAGTGAGCTGAGCTAAGACTCAGAGGTGAAGAAGTGGCCATGTTGAATACAGATGGTATTTCAGTAACTTTTGCTTGGGAGGGAAGCAGAGGTATGAGGCATTATCTGGAGGCAGATGTGGGCCAAGGGAATTTTTTTGTTCTGTTTGATATGGGAGATATTAAGGCATGTTTGTGTGTTGGGAGTAAACTAGTACTTGAAGGGGGAAATTGAAGATGCAAGAAAGGGAGGAGAGTCTGTGGCTTACCAGGGGACCAGGTTAACTACCATTTAAATGTTCTCAAAAGCAAAAAATGCAAGTTCTTTTTCTCCACAAGCAGATCAAATGCATAGAAAGTCTTATTTTGATCTTCTATGTTCTAAGTATTTAGATGTGTCTACTTCCAGCTTGTTACTCAGTGCCTGTATTCTCCCTATTTTTGGGTCAGTCTGTTTCCATTTCTGCCTATTTCAGGTAAATAGATTTATTTAGGAAATAGGTAACTAAGCTTTGTAAAAACAATATAAGCAGTATAAAAAATCCATTTATTAAGCTGTGGACCACCGATACAATTTAGCAGTATACTGGAAAAATTCGAAAGATTGAATATTTTAATTAATCTAACATTCTTCCGTGTGAAACTGACCTTCTTTCTCTTCTGTTTCAGTATCTTAATTCTATCTCATACTCGTTTCAGAGAGTATTTCAATCTCTGAAATGAGTATTATTTCTTCAGGTCATCTTTGAGATTCTGACTCTCTACTTCGGTTTCCATACCTTTCATGTCTACACTCACAGACACATGTATATCCATTCAGTCATGTGTACATCTGCATGTAAGTACATGTACATAAGTATTCTTCCCTTCACTTGTTGCTTCCTTTTCCAACTTTTGGTACCTCGTTTTTGCCCTAGTTAACAGGTTATGGCCCGAGTTAGCCTTTTGAATGTCAGCCCTTTTCCTGTATGAGCAGGGTTTACAGATGGGGTTCTCTGAATAGCTTGGTGGGAGCCAGAAGGATGGTAGCCATAGAGATTTCAGTACGGTAGTGGCAGGCGTTACTTCCTTTCTCTGATTGAGATACGTGTCTCCAAGGAGAGAGCAGAGTGTCATTGGGTCAAAGCCGTCGTGATTATTCCTTGTCACCATTATTGCTCCCTGAACAGAGTTCTCTCACACTGCCTCTGTAGGAGAATCCAGCCTCAAGACAGGGGCTGAAAGAATTCTATCCAAAATTACTCAGTGCCCACTAATATGAAGGGCTCCAAATACACACCAAAGAGCAAAAAAAGAGGCTCATGTGACATGAAAAAAGTAATTAATATCCCAAGTCAGAGCTGTTTCCTTTCTCTTACCAATAGGACCATACCCTAGAAATTTTCACGTTTCACAAGAAATGGTGCTTTAACAAGATATTTCTGTTGCAACAGAGTATAAGAAAAAGGTGCAGACTGATAAGCTCCAGGATGAGATCAACATGTTGAAGGAACAGCTGCAGCTCACCAAGTCTCAGTTAGAGGCGGCGCAGCATGCCCATGCAGTCAGATTCTCTAAGGTATAATACTACATTCTGAATTAGTGCTATTTTAATTACAATTATCTGTATGTAATTAAGTTGTGCCACGGACTCTATTATAAACATAGGAAACTTATGGGTTTGTCACACTAGATAAAACGTGATTATATGTATATTGGTTTTTTTTCTTTTTAGGAGGTACCAGGGATTGAACCTAGGACCTTGTATGTGCAAAGCAGGCTTTCAACCACTGAGCAATACCTGCTTCCTGATTATATATATTGTCAATTCACTCTTCAGTATTTTAGCCAACAAAGCACATCACTGGAAACATAGTTCTGCTCTAGTTTTTGAAGATTTCAAGCTTAAAAATTAATTTCCTTCAGGGATGCAAAAGGATATGTTTCTATCAAAGACTTTAACCCAAACAATCTCACCTATAGAAGTATGTCAAAATAAACTTTGTTTTTCTTCACCAGCCCCTGCCAGCTCTCCCAGCTATCTACTTCCTTGCTTATTTGTCACCTTGATGTTCCTTATTTTCACAAGTTAGTTTCTTTTATATCTTAACAGGATTCCTTTCCTGGTCTGAGATACCTGATCACTGAAGTAGCATTCCATTTTTTATATTCTTCAAATGGCACATACTTGCATTTTCATTATTGATGTAATTCACATACCATAAAATTCACCACTTTAAAGTGTACAATTCAGTGGTTTTTAGTATATTCACAAGATTGTGCAACCATCACCACTATCTAACTCCAGAATATTTTCATCACCCCAAAAAGAAACCTCATTTAACAGTACAAATATGAGAGTGTTCTCTCATGAACTATAACAAATGTACAATACTAATACATGGTGTTAATGATGGGGAGGTGTATGGACGAAATACGCCAAGTATAGACCATAGTTAGTCTGATCATGTTCTTTCATAATCTGTAGCAAATATTCCACAATGATGTGGGGTGTTGGTGGAGGGGTGATGTATGGGAATTCTGCATCTTTGCATGATTGTTTTGTAAGCTCACAACTTCTCTAATGAAAAAGAAAGAGAAAAAGGAAAAGAAACCTTATACCCGTCAGTAGTCACCCCCTATCCCCTCTCCCCCAGCTCCTGGCCATTACTATTCTACTTTCTGTCTCTGTGGATTTGCTTCTTCTATTTGGATGTTTCGTTTGCATTGATTTTTTAAGCATGACCTTATGTAGTTAGCTTATAAGGCTCATGCATATAGAGCCCTGACTGTGTGCCAGACACTGCTTTAGATGTTTTCCATGTAAAGATGCATTTAATCCTTACAACAAACCTCCGAGGGAGGTATTGTGATTATCCCATTATACACATGAGGAAACGGGCACAGGAAGAAGAGACTGGCATGACTCCTGCAGCTGATAAGTAGGGGAGCCAGGATTTGAACCCAGCACCTGTGCTCCTGACCACTGTGCTGTAATGTTAGTACCTCACGGCCAAACCTTTGTACAGCAGTGCTGTCTACAGAGCACTGTGGTTTTCTCATCTGCTCCCCCAGGTATACTGTGAGAGAAGAGTGTTAGTTCTGATTTTAGGTGAAAAACTGAAGGCCATTGAGAAATCAAGGCCTCATCAGGACTAGGCCTTGCATTGCAATGGCAGATACATGGCATTGTATATCGTCCCATAGCCTGCAGAACTGTGTGGGAGAGAGTGAAACTACAATGTGAACTGTGGTCCATGCTCCGTGGCAATGCCCCAGGATGCGTTTACTAATTGCAGTGAATGTGCCACACTAGTGAAGGATGTTGCTTATGTGGGGGGCTGTGGGAGGTGTGAGGAGTGGGGCATACAGGAATCACTATACTTTTTGTGTAACATTTGTGTGATCTAAGTATCTTTTAAAAAAATAACAAAATATATTAAACAAACAAAAAAGACTAGGCCTTGAATCTCGCTCTTATAAGTCTGAATTTGTGCTTTTTTGGGGGGTGGGAAGGGACTATCCTATGGTGTCTGGAAGGATTCTTCTAATGCTTAATAGACTTTTTCATAAAGTATGTTTATGCTTTATGTATTACTACATGTCTGCTATACAGGCTCACAGAACATAGAAAGCCTGATACCTGGGCCTCTGTGTTTTGTATTTTAAAGGTTGTAAGGACAAAGGGATGCTGAGTGCTGCCGCTGGTTTGGATATATCTTTGTGCCCAGATTTGCAATTATATGAAATGTTTTTACAAACCTATCTAAAATAAGCAATAACTAGCTAACACATTTGAGGGGAAGCTATGACCATTTATCTTGAATTTTGCATTTTTGCTTCATACTAGAACTTCTTTTCTTTGAGAGACTTAAAAAATTTCTATTTCAGTATTGAGGACTATTTGATTTATATTTTATTTCTTGGTAAGGCTTTGAGGACATTGTATGCATATCCTCAAATTTTAAGCATTGCTTCATAAAATAAGCAGGCACTAATTTATAATCACAAATGTATGAGATGGCTGCAAACATTTTTTAAAAGAATTAAGGCTTTTAATTCCTTTTTTTTTTTCCTTTTTCCTGCCTCTCTGACTGCATAGTTCTTTTTCACTTGGTATTTTCCAAATTTTGTAAGCACTCCAATGATGTGAGATGATTTTCCAAGTGAACACCTGGTAACCTAATTAATGGCATCTCAGGTTGAACAAGGACCCGTGCTGTGGTTCAGTAGCTTCCTAGTCTCTTGATGAAGGTAAACTAGAGGCTTAAAGTACAAAAAAAGAAAAAAGAAAGAAAAAGAATTATAGCTGGGCTGGGTGGATCCTGAGAAACAAAAGAAATAAAAGTTCTTCTTCTTTATACCCATTATTGTCAGACTTTTGTTTTTTGTTTTAGGATTTTTTATTTACAAACACTCTATACCCACCAAGCAAAAACTCCCTCCTTCCTCCACCCCGTGGTAACTACTCATCTACTTTCTCACTCTGCAAATTTGCTATTTCTAGATATTTCATATAAGTGACATCAGACAATATTTGTCCTTTTGTGTCAGTCTTATTTCACTCAGCAGTAATGTTTTCAAGGTTTATCCATGTAGCATGTATGAGAGCTTCATTCATACACAACCTTAAGGCCATGCATCAAAATCATTTCAGGAATATGAAATGCAAAAAGCAAAAGAGGAAGAATTTCTGAAGTTGTTTGATAGATGGAAGGAAGAAGAAAAGGAGAAACTAGTTGATGAAATGGAAAAAGTCAAGGAGATGTTTATGAAGGAGTTTAAAGAATTAACTTCCAAGAATTCAGCATTAGAATATGTAAGTATTACACTGGCAGTTCTCGTAGTGTTGTTAGAGTTCAGTTTATCTTGGGAGGTGGCATTAGCATGAATCCAGAAATTCTTAATGTGCCCGTGTCCAGGTAACCCTCCTCTCTGAGAGACTTGAGGGAGCATGGCACGCACAAGACAGAGCAAGTCAGGGCAGGCGTGTTGTTGAGAGCGGGAGCTTTGGTCCCAAATGCCAGTGCAGGACACTCCTAGGGGGCATTTGGTCGGATTACAGGAAGGTCTGTTTCCTGCACTGCTTAAGTTTAGATAGCATTCCAACAAAATGTACCACAGACGTGGCTGGGAAGGCTGCCCCAAATTACCAGTGTGGGAGGAGAAAGCAGCAGACCCAGAAAGCCAGGGTGAGACCCTTTGCCAGGCCCTTCCCTTCTCCAGGCCTGGCTGGAGAAGAGGACTGGGCTCTGCTGCAAGCAGGTGTGGCTGAATGAGCCCCCTCTCCTCTGTGGGAACAGCCCTGGTCCACACTGACTTGACCCTGTGCATGGGTGAAAAAAACAAGCCCAGCTAGGTGGGACCTTCGTTCTCTGAAAGCTCCTCCCTCGGAAAGCGGCCAATCAGTGTCCTCCAGCAAAGAATTCCTCTGAGCTCCCTGGGCGGGTGTGGCCCTGAGTCATCCTGGGGGGGCGGGGGGAAGGAGGGAAGGCAGGGGAGAGAAAGGCCTTGTGCTCCCTCTAGGGGCCAACAAGTTTTACAACTGCAAATGGAAGGATACTTTTGGAATACCACTAAGGTCCTTTTCTAAAACTCTTTAAACTCCAGCTTAGGGTCAGCAAACCATGACCTATTTGTGGATGAAACCTGGTGTGCTACCTGTTTTTGTATGGCCTGTGAGCTAAGAATGGTTTTTATGTTTTGAAATGATTGAAGAACATTTAGGTTGTTTCCCCCTTTTTGGCTATAGAGAAGTTTGTTTTTTTCCTAATTAATAGACTTTTATTTTTTTAGAACAGTTTTAGATTTACGAGTTCCCATGTAACACCCCCACCCCACACACAACTTTCCCTATTACCAATATCTTACATTAAGGTGGTAAAATTGTTAAAATTAATAAATCAATATTGATACATTAATATTAACTATAGTTCATACTTCATTCAGATTTCCTTAATTTTTACCTAATTTTTTGTCCTAGAACCCCATCCCACATTACAATTAGTTGTCATATTTCCTTAGGCTCCTCCGTTATAATGGTTTTTTGGACTTTCCTTGTTTTTTGATGACCTTGACAATTTTGAGGAATCCTATGGTCAAGTATTTTGTTTGATAACCCTCTATTAGAATTCGATGTTTTCCTCATGATCAAAAATGGGTTTATGGGCTTTTGGGAGGAAGTGTCATTCTCATCACATAGTATCAAGGGGACATATTGTCTACATGATTTATGACTGTTGATGTTGACCTTGATTACCTGGCTGAAATAGTGTTTGTCAGGTAAATTTCCCTCCCCCCCTCACTTTTTGGAAGGAAATCATCAAATGCAGCCCACTCTTAAGGAGTGGAGAGTTACGCTCCTTTGCCCTTTTGTTTTTGAAGTTGTATTAGCATTTTGTGGTTTCCTAAGGATCCTTACCACCAGTAACTTTGGGAATAACATAACAAGCAAGGGTAAAATTAAAATGTTATGTCCCAGATGGATTCACTGATGTAGTCCTTGGACATTGTTGGCCTCTTCACTAAATTGCTTTAACTTGAGAATCATCTGCACTCAGTTCCTCTGTCTCTCACAACTGTTACTTGCCCATCAAAATTTTAAAGACACATTGTCTAAGATTAGAAAAGTAGGTTTTCCTCCTGTACACTTTCTATTGGAGAGAATAGAACACAGTAGAATCAAACAGAAAAACCCCTGGAAAGGAGAAGTAAGGGAAGCAAAATGAGCTTCCGGTAGGAGAGTCAGATTTAAAATATGATTGCATGCTCCCTAACTTTTTTGTTTCAGTTTTACAAAGGTATAAACATTTGTATCGTTTTATACATTTGAATAAAATTTTATTTTATAGCAATTGTCAGAAATACAGAAGTCCAATATGCAGATCAAGTCCAACATAGGCACGTTAAAAGATGCACATGAGTTTAAAGAAGACCGTCCCCAGTATCCCCAGGATTTCCAAAATGTGATGCAACTTCTTGATAGTCAGGTATGTGAAATTGGGTGATAACTGCAGTAGATGCCTTGACATTTATAACTGATATAATCTATACTGTGTCATTTACAGAAAAAAATGTTTGCTTCTTTCAGTGGCCATGAGGTGACTATTTTCTTTCTTGTCTCCTAATACAATACATGTGTAATTCATAATAGATTTTCAGTAAATGCTTGTTGATTGACTAACAGAGATGGATAGAGTTCTCTATTTAAAATACAGTTGGGGCCCGGCTAGATAGCTCAGTTGATAAAGAGCTTGCCGGTGTACCACATGGGAGGCCCCGGGTTCGGTTCCCGGGGACCTCTCCGAGCGGGCAGACGGCCTTGAGAAAGGCAAGCCGCTGTGGGCGGGGCAGAGCCGCCATGGGCAAGGCAAAAAAAAAAGCCACCACGGGCAGGGCGGAGCCCCCACGGGCATGGCAAAGTCACCCGTGAAAAGC
>PVKH010004178.1:0-23762 GCA_004027955.1 Chaetophractus vellerosus
TGATGAATAATTCTTTTAATGCATTGTTGGATTTGATTAGCAAGTATTTTTTTGAGGATTTTTGTATCCATATTCATTAGGGGAGTGGGTCTGTAATTTTCTTTTTTCATAATATCTTTATCTGGCTTTAGTGTTAAAGTGATATTGGCTTCATTGAATGAGTTTGGTAGTCTTCCTTCTTGTTCAATTTCTTGAAAGAGTTTCAGTAAGAATGGTATTAAATCTTTTTTGAATGCTTGGTAGAACTCACCTGTGAAACTATCCGGTCCTGGGATTTTCATTTAGGTGAGTTGATTGATGAATATTTCAGTCTCTTTACTTGGGATTGATTTGTTGAGGTCTTCTATTTCTTCTAGGGTCAGCGTAAGTCATACATTCTTAGGAATTTTTCCATTTCATCAACATTGTCTAGTTTGCTGGCATACAGATGTTCATAGTATTCTCTTATGCTCTCTTATATTTCTGTGGGGTCAGTAGTAATGTCCCAGTTTTCTTTTTTTTTTTTTAATTTACGTGCATCTTCTCTTTTTTTCTTTGTCAGTCTATCTAAGGGTTTGCCAATTTTGTTAATCTTCTTGAATAATCAACTTTTGGTTAATTCTCTCTATTGTTTTTTATTGTTGTTACTGTTCTCAATTTCATTTATTTCTGCTCTGATCTTTATTATTTCATTTCTTCTGCTTCCTTTGAGAATAATTTGCTGTTCTTTCTCTCTTTCTTCCAGCTGTGTAGTTGTCATTGATTTTAGCTCTTTCTTCTTTTTCATGTAGGCATTGAGAATTATAAATTTCCTTCTCAGCACTGCTTTCACTGCATACCATAGGATCTGATAAGTTGTGCTCTTGTTTTCATTCATCTTGAGATATTTATTGATTTCTCTGGCAAATTCTTCTTTGACCCACTGATTATTTAAGAGTGTGTTTTTAAATCTCCATATATTTGTGAATTTTCCCATTGTTGATTTCCCTCTTTATCCCATTATGATCAGAGAAAGTACTTTGCATGATTTTTATCTTGTTGAATTTGTTGAAACCTGCTTTGTCACCCAACATATGTTTTATCCTGGAGAAAGATCCATGAGCACTTGAGAAGAATGTATAGCCTGCTGTTTTGGGTGCAATACTCTGTATATGTCTATTGGGTTTTGTCCATTTATCATATTACTCAAGCTCTCTGTTTCTTTATTGATCCTCTTCCCAGACATTTTATCCAATTCTGAGAGTGGTATATTGGAGTCCCAACAATTGTTGTAGAGACATCTGTTTCATCCTTTAGTTTTGCCAGTGTTTACCTCATGTATCTTGGGGAATCCTGGTTAGGTGCATATACATTGATGACTATTACTTCTTCCTAGTAGCTTGTCCCTTTTATTAATATGTAATAATATGCTCTTGTCTCATATAACAGTTTTGCTTTTAAAGTCTATTTCATCTGATGTAAGTATAGCTACCCCTGCTTTTTTTGGTTACTGCATGAATGGAATATTTTTTCCAGCCATTTACAATCAATCTATTGGTATCTTTGGGTCTAAAGTGAGTCTCTTGTAGACAGCATATAAATAGCTCATATTTTCTTATCCATTTTGCCAGTCTGTGTCTTTTGATTGGAGAGTTGAATCCATTAACATTCAATGTTATTCCTGTAAAGGCAATTCTTACTTCACCCATTTTCACCTTTGGGTTTCATCCATTATATTTTATTTTCACCTCTCTTTTTACACTTTTAGTTACATTTTAGTCTTCATATATAGACCCTCTTTCAAGCCTCTCATGTCCTTTCTTTTCAGGCTGTAGCACTCCCTTTAGTATTTCCTGCAAAGCTGGTCTCTTGGTTATAAGCTCTCTAAGTTTCTGTATATCTGTGAATATTTTAAACTCATCCTCATTTTTGAAAGACAATCTTGCCAGATATAAGATTCTTGGCATGCTATTCTTCTCTATAAGTGTATTAAGTATATCATACCAGTCCCTTCTTGTCTAGGATTAAGTGCTGGTTTCTTATGAGAAATCAGCGCTTAATCCTTTGGGTGTCCCTTTATGTGATGCATCGCTTTTCTCTTGCTGCTCTCAGAATTCTCTCTTTGTCTTTGACAGCTGACATTCTGATTAGTATGTGCCTTAGAGAAGGTTTATTCAGATTTATTCAGTTGCTACTACATTGCGCTTCTTGGATATGGATATCTATGCCCTTCGATATGGTTAGGAAATTTTCTACCATTATTTCCTTAAATATTCCTTCTGTTCCTTTTCCTTTCTCTTCTCCTTCTGGGACACCCATGACATGTATGCTTACACATCTCTTGCCATCATTTAGTTCCCTGAGACCCTGTTCAATTTTTTTCCATTCTTTTCATTTATCTGTTCTTTGGTATGTTTGCTTTTAGAGGCCATGTCTTCAGGCTCACTGATCCTTTCTTTTGTCTCCTCAAATCTGCTGTTTCATGCCTCCAGTGTATTTTTAATTTCATGTCTTGTGCTTTTCATTCCCATAAGATCTGTTATTTTTCTATGAATGCTTTCAAATTTTTCTTTGTGCTCACCCAGTGTCTTCTTAATATCCTTAATCTCTTTAGCCATTGCATTGAATTTATTAAGGAGATTTGCTTGAGCATGGATGATTAGTTGTCTCAACTCCTTTATGTCATCTGGAAGCTTAGGTTTTTCTTTTGAATGGGCCATATCTTCCTGTTTCTTGGTATGGATTGTAATTTGTTATTGGTGTCTTGGCATCTATAGATGTATTTATTCTGCCAACAGTTTCTCTCTTTAGTTTAGGGCCTCTTGCCCTTTCTACCTTGCTGGTTGTGTAGTAGGAGCCGTTGTAATGGGTGCTGTAAGCTGTGGCAGCTGTAGCTGTACCTGTTGCTCCAGGAATTGATGACGCTTCTCTCAGTTTTCTGTTTTGCCAGGGATAGGGACAGAGCCACAGCCATGTGTAGTAATCCAATCCATACAGACCAAAACCATCTGTAGTTGGCCAGGGAGACCAATGAAACTTCACACCCCTTTGTCCTCTGCCCAGGCAGAGATGGATCTGCAAGTGTGAGCAGCAATCTATGCCATGCAGGTCAAAACTGACTGCATTTGACTAGGTAAACTAATGTAGCTCTAGCCCCCTTTGTCCCCTGCCAGGGGTGGGGAGGGACTCTCCAGAGTGCCCAACAATCTAATTCATGTGGGACGAAAGTGCCTCTAGTTGTCCTGAGAGGCTGAGGGAATACTGTCCCTTCTGCCTTTTAAAAGGTGAGATGGAACCACAGACACCCAACAAACTAGTCTGTGAGGGCCAAAAGCACCTGCAGCTGCCCAGAAAGACTGAGGAAACACAGCTGCCCTCCTAATCTCCTGGGGGGGGGCAGGGATGGAGCCACAGGTGTCTTAGTTTCCAGTATGTGTGGGCTGAAAGCACCTGCAGTTGCCCAGAGAGGCTGGAGAAGCATCAGCTCCCTCCTTTCCTATTGAGGTGGTGGGAACGGAATTGAAAGCACTCAACAAACCAGTCTATGTGGGCCAAAAGCACCTGCAGTTGCCCAGAGAGGCTGGGAAAAAACACCCCCCTCTTGTCCTAGCAGGGGTGGAGGTGGAGCTACAGGCTCCCAATAGTCCAATTCATGCAGTCCAAAAGCACCTGCAGTTGCCCAGAGATGCTGAAGAAACACCAGCACCCCTCCTATCCTACTGGGGGTTGGTGTTGGACCATCCAGTCAGTGCCAGCAGAAAGCACCTGTGGCTGCCCAGAGAGGCTCCTGCAGGTCCCCCCAGCTTCCTCCCTGCTGAGGTGGTGCTGGGGCTTAGGCTAGGGCTGCAATCCATCTGGGTGGAAAGAAGCCAGTCCCTACCATCCCTGATTTTTCAATCAGCCCCGCTTCCCCTCAAGCTGTAGATGGAGTTAAAGTGGCTGCTACTGGCCTCTTTCCAATTTGGAGAAGTTGACACTTTAGCTCTTTTTAGGATTACACTTGCGCCAGTAGAATTTACTAATCAGTAGCTGAAGTCAATGTCCGAATGTCTCTTCCTCCCGTTTTTGTGAAATAGAGTTTCCACTCCAGCCACGGAATACCTCCCGAGGTAGTTTGTGACTACGGGCACTGGCTTCCACCATGTGGAGGGCTCTATTTACGAAACTTCACTGCAGATGAGCAGTCTCCTCCTTCCATTATTTCAAGGATGTTTTAGGATGTTCTTCTGGTCTCCTGGGCCCCCTAAACAGGTGCTTTAGTTAACTCTGGGTGATATACTAACTGCCCTGTTGCACGAGCTGACTCTAGGAGCTCCTTACTCTGCCACCATCTTGCCCCTCCCTCCATGACTTTACTTTTCATTTCATTTGCTTAGTGATTCATTTTTATTTTTTATAAAAGTCCGTGAAGGATTGCAAAAAATAAATATACATATATAAATAAACTTCACCACAGACAGTTTGAGAAGCTCTGCTTTAGCAGCCATGCATCTCCATTTTCCTCGGGTAAAATGAAACTAGTTCACTCCTCAATCGCAATCTATCTGTATAAAGTCACTTGAAAAAAAGAGACAGAAGTTCCAATGTGCCCCTTTGGCTGGTCCATCTGAATGAATAGAAGAACAACAGTAGGGACCACTTTGAAGAGGAAGCATAAAACAAGCAGGAAGATGAAAGAATAACAACTCACCCCTGTCAAGATAAGCATTGACTAAATTGCGTATCAAGTGGGAAATGAGAACATTACAAGGTCCATGTCGTATTTATATGCATAACTCCGGCAGCTAGCACATTGCCTGGTACATACTTGCCATATAGTAAATATTTCTTGAACTGAATAAGTGGTAAATATCATTATTGCAAAGAAAGCTTCTCAACAATGAGGTGAAGTCCAATACTTCAGATTTCAAATTGCCAAGAAATTTCTTTAAGCCACAAAGTCCTAGCAAATCTGAAAGGAATTTCATTTGAATAGCCACAGCCTATTAGGATTTTGGCTCTTAAGTTCCTGGTGTTAATATTGTGTTCTATATTGATGTGGTTGTAAAACAATTTTGGTTTGGGGAGAGTCAGGATAATTAGAAGAGCTCTCATTTACACTCCCCAGATCTTCGCCCCCTAAGCTGGAGAAATGTGACAGTATCTCAGCAAAGTGAAAAGGTTACAAGCAACTGGTTTCATTAATTTGGTGCCAGCTTCATAAATCTTTTATAATGAATGCACTTAAAATGATTTTTGATTTATGTATAATTTTTAAGTAATATATATTCATGTTGAGAAATAGGAAAATAAAGAATATTTTAAATAATGAAACAAAATCACCTATAATTTCAAGAGTAACCCTAACTATTTCAGTATTTCAGGTATTTCTCACCAGTCTTTGTTTCATGAATGTGTGAAAGACAAATATTATGTCCTATATGAAATTTATTCTTATATAAAATTATCTCACCAAATTCTGAGACGGTAGTTTCTAATAAATGGACAAGTTTTTAAGCAATTTTGCCACATCTTTTTCATCAGTGAAATGAGGATAATAACACTACTTTAAACAAGGGTTATTATAAAGATTACTGAGTTAAGATTAATATCTGGAACACAAAATGTGATTGGCACACAAGTATTGCTATATGTTTTACATTATTTCTTTTGCATTCTTAGGAATGATATAAAGTTTTGGGAGAGTGTTTGTTCGGTGTGAGTTCAATGCACTGGATTTCTTTCCTTAAGAAAGGAGGTGAGAAATTGAACTGCCCAGAGGAAAAATCTAGCTTAGTGTTATCCAATTGAAATATCATGCAATCCGCATGGGAAACTTAAAATTTTCTCATAGCCACAATTTTTAAAGTAAAAAGAAACAGATAAAATTATTTTTAATAGTATATTTGTATTTCAGCCAATATATCCCAAACATTATCATAGCAACATAAAAATAATAAGATGTTTTACAGTATTTTATTTTTACTAAATATTAAAATCTGGTGTGCATTTTGCACTCATCCATGTTTCCGTTTGGACCAGACTCATTTCAAGTGCTTGATCGCCACAGGTGGCTAGGAGCTACCACACTGGACAACACATCCAGGGTTCCAGGAGAGAGCAAGGCGGCTTTAGGCCAATCACCAGCAGAGGATTGAGGGAGGACGTTCGGATGAATAAAGGAGAATTTCAGAGGAAAGTCATGTTTTCTGTGTGATTGTACATTCCCCCCACCACAGGCGCATTTTTAAAGACTGGTGAAATATCCTTATTGAATCAACTTCTTGGTGAACTGAATTTTCCTTTTAGAAAGACAAAGAAATGCCGATTCCTATTCTAAGGCGTTTTGCCCACAGATACATGTGCAAGCTGTGAGCATATAAATTCCCACTGCATAGACTGCTCATAAACTTTGACTGTTTGGTTTTGACTTACCTCTTACCAGTATGGGTTGCAGTTATTCTGATACAACTGTGTATATGAATGATCATTTAAGGAGACAAATTTGTCTTGTTTGCATGTAGCATATTTTTAAATTTTTTACTCTCATAGTAACAGTAAAGAAACACCCTTACAAATAAATCTGTGTGTTCATCGGATTATTTTCTCAGGCTAAATTTCAGGAAGTGGAATTATGGAATCAAAGGTTATGCAAATGTGTAAGCCTTTTATCATATGCCCTTAAATGATCAGCCAGAAAAGGGAGAGGTTAAACAAATTTATTCTTATGGTAAATGCAGTGCATGGGATGGCTCAGTTTAAGGTATGGTGTTCTTTAAATAATTGCATTTATGATAGGGTAAAAACGGTGTATTATCATTGTTACTACTTTGAGTTTCAAATTTTGAATATTTATATGGGTGAACATTTTTCCTTGGTCTTACTGGTTATATTTGGTCCATTTTTTTTTTCTGGATTGCTTGTTTATATCTTTTACCTTAGGCCATGTCATTATTCTTTCATCAGACTCCTGCAATTCCCTTTTCAGCCTGGCTGAGTGGGTGGACAGAGCTGTGGATGAGGAAGCTTTGCTGCTGGGCTGCCGAGATCTCACTATTTGACTGTGGTCATAATAAAATATACTGCAGCTACAATCAGTTAAGGCTTGGTAAGCAACTAAGCTAACCTTTGGAATAAATCCATATACCCCCGAGGTCCCTCTGCAATAGGATCACTACTAAAAAGCAGACAAATGCTATGTGTTTTATAATTTAAGCTTTGTCATTCCCTTAGGAGAAGATTGCCTTTTTGGAAAGATGTCTGCCTGCACAGAGCTTTGGGGTCTGTGGACTCCTTTTGCATTTAACCAGCTATTAAAAAACCCCTTGGAAGCTGTGACCGGCACAAGTTCAATCGTCTTTGGCTAATAAATCAGTTAGGCCTGGAAGTTCCCCACTTTTTAAAGACACATTGGAGATCCTAAGATAATTCTTCCCTCTTAATAGAGGAGGGAAAATAATTCAAGAGTGATTCAAACATAGCTATGGTCTGTGTATTATGATCCTTTGATCTTTCTTCCCTGCCAAGACACACTCATTCATTTATACAGTAAGCATTCGTGCTCCGGCTCTGTTCCATATACTGTACAGAGGAACCCAGCCATAAATAAGACGTTCTTTGCCCTTGAAGAATTTAAGTTTGGTGAAATAAAAACACATGCAAATAAATACAATATTATGAGATACGTGCTGCTGTAGACACATGTCAGGGAGCTATAAGAGCTTAAAGGAGAAGAATAACCCCAAAGATTGGGAAAGGACTTTACAATTCAGGTAGCGATTGGGCTGCGTTTTGGGCGATGAGTAGAAATTCACTGAGCAGAGAAGCAGGAGGGAAGAGGAAGGCAGGCCTGACAGAAGAAGAAACAAGGTAGAGCTTGGTCTTGAACTAAGAGTCATTTAACTTCCACACCCCCCTAGCGAGGACACATTGGAGGATTTTAAATAGGAAAGTGATTAGGATCCAAATACACCACTTTCTTATTTCTCTTCTCGGCTGCTGTCACCTCCCTGGCATGTTATGCTTCAAATAGACTCATGAAGTACTTGGATGCCAGCCTATACAGAGAGCGCGTTGTTCAATTTAAATGCTAATGCAAATTAAGAAGCAGGGTATAAGGAAGGCCCCTGAGCTCCCAGTGGCACCTAGGACAAGGGCTATCATACTGCACACACTCCTCCCAGGAGGACAGCAAATGAGAAAAGCAAAAGAATAGAAGTGGGGTGCTGGACATTTCCCTGGACCCAAATGCTTTCCACTGTATTTGAGATTTTCAACCCAGAACATGACAGCAACCAGACCAGAAAAATGTCGTCGGCAAAGAGTGCCCTGCGGTATTTACAGTATGCTTGTTTTTCTGCATGAGCATTTTCAAAGTTGGGTATTCTAAGCTGGCATCAAATGGGATTTGACTAATAAGCCCCCTGAAAATGATGACGAGATATTCTTTAGCTTTTGATAGATTTCTGAACACACAGACAGTTTAATTTTGAACAAGAAAAGAGAGCCGGCTTTCTATAACAGAGGGAATAAAGCACAATGCAGCACTTTGACAACCTTGAAGGTGACTTTTCCAAGCCATTGATTAGCAGGTCCATGCCCTGAAATTCAAGTCAGGGAGATTCATTACAGTTCTTTCAGTCACTAGAGTATTAAAAACCAAAATGCATCATTAACTAAGAAGTGGGATTTGCCATTTGGCAATAAGGGATGAACTTGACTCTGGTGACAAAGCCATCTGTGCAGTTTCTTTGGATTTCAAGACAAAAGGAAGTAATTGCTTTTTGTGTTAGAGATAAAAGCAATCATTTTCCTACTGTAAGTCACTTTTGTCTATTTAGTCAAAAACTATAGATTTCTGGGAAGAATCTTGGCATAGAAGAGCTCTAATGAAGCAGTACTGGACATTGTCCATAAAAGAGGTTCAGCAGATTTCCATGATGATAGTCTACCAGGGTGAAGTTTAAAGGAATATAGGGAGCTAGGGAATTGGGTGGAGTGCAGTGAACAGCAGGAAGTGCGAAGGGCAGCAGCAGTTTCCTTTTCCCCTGTTGTCTGAAAAAAGAGAAAACCTTGGTTAAATGCCCTTTTATCTGTGGTTTTGTCTAGCCCTAGAAAAGAACAAAGCATTAAATAGATAGCATTAATTTTAATAAAGCTGCTTTACAAAAAGGACTTAAAAGCAGATCAACAAGAGATTCTTCTTTTAAATGTATCGAAGGTCAAGTCTTCAGGCAAAATGTTCCTTTGTTTCTGAAGGAGACTTTCACATGCTGTGGTATGAAGACCAGTTGGCATTCGGAGTCAACGTTTTGATTGGAATCCTGCATCATTATTCATTAAATAAGCCATATCATATTAGAGAAGCCTAGCCCCTGTTCCAAGGTCCGCTGAGACTCAGTTTCTTCATCTGTAATAGGAAGGGATTATAGCCCTACTTTCCCTCTATATCCAATAGGTGGTTTCAAGGAACAAATTAGATAATGAAAGGAAGTACGTACTATAACCACCTAAGCTGTATAGATTCAGCATTTTCACATCCATGTTGTGTATGCCTGGTAGGTATTTTCAAGCCCATTGTCTTATTCAATTTTCATTCCGGCACTGTGAGGTTAGTGGTAAAGCTCAGAGAAGTTGTAACTTAACAAAAAGGTGTTCCACTCCATATTAGGTAATTACAATATTGAGGGGAATGCAAGGTGACCCTTGGTTGCAAGAAACAAGCATTGTGACTATCGATGTAAGTAAATCATGATACAGTGGAATATGTGAAAATAACAAATACAAGATAGTGGTTACACTGAGCGTTAACTCACTGATGCCTTGGGTAGGGGGTGATGGAAAAGGAATAAGGATTTCATGTGCTTGTTTTCATCTCTCTGTGTGTGTGAATGGGTGTATTTAGGGAAAGTTCATTGTGGAGAATATTAAAATGCATCTGAAAAGATAAATTAAGTTCACCTAGTAAAAGGGAGGTAGGGAGCATTTCAGATGGAAAAAAATAAGGAAGATAAATGGGCATTATCCCAATACTAATTCATGTTAACATGCGTTAACATTGGGGCTTAATAATAAAACAGTGGAGTAAATTATGTAGACAAGCAGGAAAATTTAGAATCTCTGGTCCATTTACTATTGGGGATTAGATGTTGCTTTAAGACAAAATAACGCTAATGTTCAAACACATACATAGAGTCTTTCTTTTGCTTTCTTTTTATTCCTTCTCTTTGTCTCTCATTTGTTTCAGTATTATTAAACATTATGTAGAGACCAAGATACCCCCATATTTTTCTTTCCTATGGTCTTTAGGACCTCTGATAAGAACCCAAGTACTCTTTCCCCTCCTCCAACACTATGTACAAAGTCAGGCAACTTGGGCTCTCAAAAATCAAGATAGCTGACTCGGCTCCATAATGTCTGAGATGGTCAAACATACCTGTGGGCAGTGTAGGGTTGTGTCCATGGATATCAAAATATGGAGCCATGAAAGGTGCACATCACAAGGAGAGATTGGATCATTGCTCCCAGTTAGTCCTGCCTTTGGCAGGACTCTTTGCCATGCCTCCCACTCTGGGCTGGGTATACGTCCCTACCCACTGATGGGGAATTTAGCCACGTGCCTTGCTTTGGCCCAAGTTTAACCGGAACAGAAAGAGACTTCAAAAGCGCTTGCGTGGTTTGGTTTGTCTGCTTGTTCTTCGTGACCCATGAGAAGAAAATGCCTCAGGTAGCGGCCACCTCTTCAACCTGAGTCTCAGAATGAGACATGATGGAACAGAGCCAAACCTGATCTGTAGTCTGGAGCCAAGTCTCGACAAACCTGCAGATCACAACCAAACTCCAGCCAACCCACAGATCCGTGTGTCAACAAAATTAATGCTTGTGTATGTAAGTTACTGAGATTTGATGTTGACTTGTATGCCGCAAATTTCAACACAGAAGTTCCTTTTTGGTTCATGGCACGCATTGTGGCTTGGTAATTTTTTTCTCTTCACCCCTAGGTCTAAATAAATACCTAATTCTTTCATTTCTAACAACTTAGTAGCAGTTTGTAAAAATAATCTTCATAAATTAAAATAAAAAATATTTTTATTTCATTCTTAAACAACCACAATCACTTACTACTGCACCTGCTGAGTGCTGTACAACTTCCCAAACCATGGAATCAGATTGGACTCTGCAGCCCTCATTTCCTTTCCACCCTGAGATTCATGCAGTGGTTACTTTTTATCGTAGCAACAGCTGAAAGCTCAGCTTTGTAAAAAAACATTGTATCATCGAAAGGAATATAGCACAATCTAATGCTGAAACTGAACTACCTCAAGCTAGTAGTTCACACAGTGTCTCCCATATGTCATTGTATTTTCTCTGAAAGTTTTAAATATCCCTCAGAGTCCCTATAACATTTGTATACTGCCATGGGGAGCTTAGTTTGCAAACCGTGAGATTAATATAAGGAGCCACTCCACCACATTCGACATTTAAGAGAAGGCACCTTTGAGAGCTCTATAAACAGGGCTTAAAAATACTCTTGAAATGAGCATGAGAGCACAGTTTCTCTCCCATGGTGTCCCTTAACTTTAAAAGGGTAATAAAATCTCCCAAATAATTCCCTCTCCTGAACCTCAAAAAAGCGTTATTACCCAGAACCCTAAGAGTAAGTTCAAGGATTTTACTCAAGCAAGGTACCAGGAGTGGACACAGGGAAGAGGGAGAGACCTTCAGAGCCTGAGTAAATCGTATGTGCTTAACTCTAGCCAAGGCTGGAAATTTCTTTTGTGCAGGTGCAGCTTCATTCAATGGGATAAGAGAAACTGGAATGAAATCATGTCAAACCCAGGCACAAAGGGAGCAAAGCCCAGAGCCCAGGTTCAAACAGAACATCAATTCAACTTATTTACAAGTTCCATAAGAACTGGAAGGGAAGGGTAAAAGGCATTTAAACAAAAGATGAACCTGTATGGTTTTTTGATAATATCTGAGACTTAAGAAATAAAAGCCATGGAGAATGGCCTCTGTTCAAAAAGCACATTAGGGATGTGTCATAGAGGCAAAGAAATAAGAACAAAGAAGTGACATAGATGGATTAGCTAAGTTTATTTGGTGATCCAAAATTCCAGAGATCTCACACCAGCTCTAATTAGGGGGCCTCTACAGACTGCTTAAGCTTTTCCAAGCTCAGTTCCTCATTGGTAAGTTAAATATGGCCTTGGATTGTGAGTATCTCTACGGCCCCTTCCAACTCTAATGTCCTGTACTTTTCAAAAACGCTATGCTATGAGTCCCATTATTTAAATTAATTCCACAAATATACACAAAGACAATTCCAAAATCCCAAATTTACCTAAGCAAAATTGATTCATAGCAATGCATGCTATATTTTAATATTGGGCTATCCAGCACTTGTAAAAATGCAAACACTAAAACTCCTTTCTAAAGGACAAAATGTGGGCTTACAAAGTTTTCTCGGAAAAAATGTATATCATTCAGATAGGATTCTTTGGTTTGGGAAATAAAGGATTTAATTGTTCACCTCCTAATCACTCTGCAAAGTTGGGAGAATCTTTGCATTGTGCAAAGTTGATGTGGAGAAGCTGCTCTTTTTTATTTTCCTCTGAGGAAAAGAAATCTTTTTTTTTTTCATGAACATATTGAAGCTGATAACAAATTCCCTGATTCAGCTATTTTTGTAGACTGTGGAAGTCTCTCTGTAATAAAAATGAATAAAATACCCTGCCAGCATCAGTTCCTTGGAGGCAAAAGAGGAAGACTTGGCTGGCTTTGGTACTGAGCTGCTTATTTCCTCCCAGTCTTTCACCACAGCTATTTATTATGGTCATTGTTGGTCTCTTCTATTCCGTGTTAATGGTTTGTGGGGTGGATTTTTTTGGTCAAGTTTAAGCAGTTAAATTCAAGCAAAGCTGTGGATTTTGTAATTTAAGAGGTGGTCCTTTCTGAGAACTGTAGGCTTTGGCCTCTATTTAACTTCTTGAAATTTTTGAATTTGCCTATTCCAAATGTGTGCCTCTCTCTCTTTGTGTGTGTTTGTGTTTGTAATTGCCCCAGTATCTTGTATAAGGTTATTTTCATTAAGATATTGCAGGATTCCATGCAAATTCTCCCTCTCATTATTTCATTTTATTTTTGGATTTACTTAAATATTTATTGAGCTCCTATTATGTTCTGGGCATTAGAGATATCAAGATATAGAAAACAAAGTCTGGTGGGAGTGAGTGGCATGTAAAAAGGTTACAAGCAAACTGAGATGTCTCTTCAGGACCCAGAGGGAAATGCAGAATCTCAAGCCTCAACCCAGACCTGATGAATCTGAAGCTGTATTTTAACGGGATCCTGGCCGATTATTATGCATTAAAGTTTGGGACCCTTATGTGCTACATAAAAGTTTTTATTTTACTTGTTAAATAAGAAACAAAGACATCTTCAGAAAGAATGCGATGTGTGAGTAAACTATTGTGGTAAGTGTGGAGGTGGGGAAGGTCCCATGTCCAGTGGGTGACTGAGAAGGTGAAGGCTTATAATAGACACCTTGGGAAGAAGACTGGCCGAGTGGTGACTTCAAAGCTGCATATGACAGAAGCCATATCCATGGATGCTCTCATCTATACAGTTTTCCCCAAAACTGTGTTTCTGGCTAGTCACAGAGTAGAGAATTATGGTCTGAAGCTGATCCAAGACTGGGAACTCACAAATATTACAGTTGCCATTTCAACTAATTAATTAGCCAATTAATTAATTACAGATGACCCGGAAGTTCCAATATTAATTCATTTAGAGAAGAATGCAGATACACAAAGTGGACAGAAGTTACTCTTTGGGACAACTGTCAGTTTACCCCGTGTGCAACTCTAGAATTTGTTGAAGTAATTCAAATTTCACTAAAATGGAACCATATTCTGGGAGAGTTCCAGAGTCAGCATATCATGTAGAAGGTTTGCGTGGTCACCATAACCTTTGGAAGTCCTTTGAAAATCCATTGAGTCTGCAAAAGAATCAGTGGCTCATTTCCAAACACTTGCTGGTACAATTTTTATAAGCTGTATGGTTTTAAACACTGTATGATTTGACTGCACTTTATCGGCCTCATAACTCCATGTGAATTGTCTCTTCTCCTCCCCAGATTGTTTCCATGGAAGAACCCAAAGATACAGTGCCTCTGTATCAAGATGGTGAAAGAAATAGCATATATTTTAAGCAATATTAACTTGCTTTATTGATATAGATTCATTATACTATATAATACACAGGACATAGATGCTCAGTTCTTTGAGTTTTCACAAGTAGACACATCCATGTCATCACCACATAAGCTATGAAATGTAGAACATTACCATTGCACTAAATCCCATGGGGCTCTTTCCGCCATGTTTACTTTCTTTTTTTAAATTTTTCCTGGGAGGTCCTGGGGATCGAACCCATGTCCCTCCATATGGGAGATGGACGCCCAACCATTTGAGCCACAGACATCCCCTGCTATTTCTCTTAAGGTTGACTATTCTAAAAAACAGACCTGGGAAGAAAAACTAGGTCTGGGGACCCATGCATGGTATCTAATATAGCGAATGTTTAGCCTACCCTGATTATCACAAAATCAGGACAGCGAGAATATTTGCATGCCATCTTTAATTTCTATCACCATAGATTAGTTTGTTTGTTCTTGATTACATATAAATGGAATCATGCAAGATGTATTTGTGGCCTGGAATCTTTTGCTTAAAATGATATTCTTGAGATTCACCTATGTCATTTCGTGTATTTGTAGTTCATAATTTCCGGGGGCAGAGTAGTAGCCCATTGTATGAATACATCACACTAGTTTATCAGTTCTTCTGTTAATATATATATGGTTGTTCCCAATTTGGGACTATTTCAAATAAAAGCTGCTATGTAAATTTTACGTAAGTTTTTAATAAAGTTACTTTTTTTTTTTAAGAAAAATAGGTGAGAGTAGAATAGCTGGGTCATTGAGAGATAACTATAACTTTATACAACACTTCCAAATAGATAATGAAAGAACTTGTACTACTTTTTACTCCAATAAATAAGGTATGAAAAATTCATTTGCACACCAAGATTTGGTGTTATTAGTCTTTTTAATATTAGCCACTCTAGTGGACATGGAATGGTACCTCAGTGGTTTTAATGTTTACTTCCTTAATGACTGAAGATGTTGATTACCTTACCATGTGTTTGTTGCATATCTTCTTTTTGAAGTGTCTGTTCAAGTGTTTTACTCATTTATTGAGTTGTGTGTCTACTATTATGATTTGTAGAAATTCTTTATATATGTTGATACTACTCTTTTGTCAGATACAAGTTTTGCTATCATTTCTCCTTCTCTCTGTGTCTTGCCTATTCATTTTATTAACTGATAGAAGACAGTGTATTTTGCATTCTGTCCAAAATATCTTATCTCTCCTCAAGTTTACATGGGTAGTTTCCTATGTTTTGTTCATTGTGGTTTTTGCTTTTACATTTGGGTTATGAAACATATCAAATTAATTTTTGCATATAAAATGAGATAGAGATCAAGGTTCATCATTTTTTTTCATTCTATGTATTGAATTGTTAAAACCACATGTGTTTAAAACAATAAAATAGAAGACTTCTATTTCTCCATTGAATTAACTTTGCACGTTAGTTGAAAATCATTTGACTATATAAGTATAGGTCTATGTCTGTATTCTTTGGTCTATTTGTATATATTTATGCCAGTAGCCCACTGTCTTCATTACTGTAGCTGTACAATTAGTCTTGAAAACAGGTAGTTTTTGAATATACATCCTCTAACTTTGTTCTTCTGCAAGATTGTTCAGGTTATTTAGGGCCTTTGCTTTTTCATATGAAATTAGAACCAGCTTATTCAAAATACCTCATAGAATTTTTATAAATTTTTTATTAAACCTATTAATCAAGTTAGTAAGAATATTAAATAAACATTGTTTAGGTCTTCTTTGTTAATAGATGTAAGCAAAATTGTATAATTAAAATGAGAATTAAAGAATCAAGACATATGTTTTAATTTCTTTAAATAAGGGGAAAAAACCGTGCATTGTCCCATTCTGTCCTGCTACTGAGAATGATGGTTTTTTTTTTCTGGAATAATGTAATTGTCATTGGAATAGAAAACAAAAATTTATCTTTCTTGTCAAAATCCTTATAATTACTTGGACGAATGTTCCTTCTTGGAAGATTCTGTTTATTTTTACAATATACAATTTAATTAAACACAGTTTCAGGACTTTATTTGCAATCTTTAATAATGTTATCATTATTAGGAATTGCTTATTTTCATATTTTTTCCATGCTGAACTTGTACCTGTACGTTGTGTAAGTAAGGAAGATACAAAAGATTCTTTGGGATTTGTTATTCCTTATTCTTTGTCATTATAGGGTCAGATCAATAGAATTACATACATTTCTTTCCTTAAGAAATAACTGTGGTTTTAGTTCTTTTCCATGTTGACCCTTCAGCGGGCCATGCTCTTTCTTGTCCCTGGATGTTTATTTGCATTTCCTTAGCCTGCAATGCTCTTCAACCAAATCATCCCAAGGCAAAGACCTTGTCATTCAAGGACTCAAATAAACAGGACCTCCTCAGGCATGCTTTCCTAACAAGCACATCTACAACATTCACCTCCACGTCTCCCTATCCCATCACCCTTTTATTTAATTTCTTAACTGTTCATTATCTGACATCATTTGCTTCTTTATTGCATGTTTATCATTTCTTTCCCTCCACTAGGGTGTGAGCTCCAACAGGCAAGGAACTATTTAATTTTGAGTCCCTGCAACATCACAAATAACTGTTGAATGTATTGTTGGATTTTCAAATTGATTATACTATTTTATTTTACCATCAACATTGTATGAATCCATGCATTCTTTCTTCACAAATTTGAACTTTGAAAAATTTGTTAATGCTTATAAATGGTATTTATATTTGCATACCTTAGATTATTGATTATGCTGAATATTTTTCTACATCACATGAACATTTATACTTATTCCTGTGCAATAGAGTGGAATGGCAAGTCTTGGTTTCAACACTTACTAATTGGGTGGACTTGCACAATCTTCCTGAGACTCAACTCATCACATGTAGATTTTAGATAACAATGCTTGCTCTGCTCGTTCTATAACGTTTTCATGAAGGTGAAATTATATAATGTATTTGTAAAAGTACTTTGTAAACGGGCCATGTAAGCCCTTATTGTTAAATTTAATGTACTAATTCATTGCTTAATGGACCAAAAAAGTTAATTGTTCTTCCAAAATTATCTAATTTATTTTCTGGGGTGGGACGAATTTTATGCAAGGTACTATAAATAGGTACAAATAACTCATTTGTTCCTCTGTCACACCTTTCCTTGGAGGGTTCTGAGAGCTTGATTTTGTCTCCTTTACCCTCACCAATGCCTCTGAACCATTAGACTGCCCGGCAATAAGCATCCTCTCCGAGTTTTAGAGTTCATGCAAATGAGGCACTGGGAGGTTGTGTGACTTTTTCAAAGTCACACAGAAACCAGTCAGGCTGATGTGACAAGAGGCTTGAGACTCCTGGCCACATCCTGCCTGCCACTGAATTCAGCAGATGGCATCTAGCGTCTATTATTGGCTAGGTCAAGTGGGATATACAAAGAAGAACATGGCAGGTGCATTGCCCTCACTGAGCTTCATTCTTAGAGCAGGAATAGAAACATAAATTGGCAAAGGGGGGGGGGAGAACTAAATGCCATGAATTATTTTTTAAGTGCTCTAAAATTTCAGTGTGAGTAGATCCCATTAGTAAAATCAGAATAGACTTCATAGAGAAGGTAACATTTCAAAAGAACCATAAAATATTGGTAAGCATTGAAAGGCAGAAATGTAGAAAGAAAACATATTAAGAAAATGAAATAGAATGAACGAAAGCATAAGGGAAAGCATGGGCTATAGCTAAGGAAAAGTACTTTGCCATAGTGAATAATTTGAATATATAAATAACTTATAATAGTACTAGCTAGATGCACACTAAAATATCACTCAATAAATGTATTTAAAATCATTGTATTACTAGAAGTAATTGAACATGAAAGGCTGCTGTGAGAGATTGCAGTTTAAACACCTCCTTTTCCCTCTTGTATCAGAGTATATTTCCCTCCCAGAACTTGGACTTGGGGTCCAGCCTTAGGATTAGCTTTAGCAAATGGAATACGATTGGGTATGGTTCAAGCTGGGGCTTTAAATGTGCTTACACAGTTTGGCTTGTCTTTTGCCATGAAATTGGCATAAAAGATAAAGCCTCAAGGATAGCTGCTCGTCCAAGAAGGATACGAGACATATGGAGCAGTCTAGAATCCAGTGCACACCCTGGATCCAAGCAGCCAACCTTAAGCAAAGCCATACCAGCTGATTCACAGACGTGTCAGTGAGAAAAATAAACACTCCTTTAGTAAGTCATTGAGCATTGGAGTGGTTTGTTATGCAACCAGAGCTTAATAATCTAGCTGGTAATGTCTAATGGGGGTATATGCTGTATAAAAATCTTGAATTCCAGAATGTGTTATTTCACCTCAACTTAGTGAACATAAAAGGGCATTATAAAAAAAGCCTTTACAAGTAGATTCGCTGACTGTTAGAAAGCCGATGGATGGGATCCAGGTCTCATAAACGGAATAAAATGTTTATTTGAATGTACATATGTACATTTTTCTGAGCCATCAACAAATAAGAACGATTACCCTGAAGTGTTTTGAAATAAGAGAACAACATAATTAAAGCTCAATTTCATTCAGAACCATTTAGCTGAATGTGTAGGACAGATGCAGTGTTGGAAACCCAGAGAGGAAGAGCTTGCCAATGTCTATATGATAGGCAATGAGTAGCTAGGTTGGATGCAGAACGACAGGGAGAAAAATGCATGCAAGAAGCTTTTCTGGAGTTGACTCTATTGGAAGTGACAGCTGATGGGATGATTAGGATAAGAAAAGACAAAAGTGACTTGAGCCTTTGAGGCAGTTGTTGGTTGTCAGACCAGTGATGACATTCACAGAAATGAAGAAGTCAGAGGAGGATGAGTGAATTGTTTGAATGGTGAAGAAATAATGAGCTTCCATTTTAGCACATTAATTTGAAGTGCAGACAAGGATTTGAGGAACTGGCAAAAAAGATAAGGCTCCAGACTCCTTCTACCTGGTTGTCAAATGCCTTTTAGTGAAGAATGTCCTTCATTCCCAGGTGAAAAGTGGTGATCGCATTTTTATTTCAAGTTCCAGAGAGAAGATTTAAGAAGCAAGATCAATGGACTCCTGCTGGATGTCAAGAACATTATATTGAAGGTTTGGTTTTCATTGAAATTACATTGCCAGGTATCAGCTATTTCTTCAGACTGAGAGTAGGTTTAGTTTGGCCTCACATACTGACTTGGGAAATATTCTAACTGCTGGGCTGATAGAAAAAGCATCATAAATTAATAACACTTTAAAATTAGTTTTATACTTAAATAGGAAAAACCAATGCCCTATACCTTTTAGTAGTCAGTCGATGATTGAGAATTTTTAGGTTTACTTTATTGACCAATAACTTGAGGCATTTTAAAAGTGATAATCTCTGACCTATAGATTTGGTATTAGAGTTGGTATGAACAGTTGAAAACATTGGTTTTAGAGAAGCACACTCTGATCTGAATCTACACTCTGTAAGTAACAGGCTGTTGATTCACTACATAAGAAATATGGAATTCCTACCATGTTCTAGACACTCATGGTACAATAGAGAACAAAACATACAAAGACCACTGATTTCAGGAATATACAATTTAGTTGAGGGAGATAAACAATAGATATTAAATCCAATAATAAATACATTGCAAAAATATTAAAAGGTTATAAGTGCTTTGTAGAAAAAATATGATGACTTTAAAAAGATTGAGAGGCAGGGGCAAGATGGCAGCAGAGTAAGGAGTTCTAAGAGTCAGTTCATCTTACAGGGCAGTTAGCAATCACCCAGAGCTATCTAAATCACCTGTTTGGGGGACCCAGGAGACCAAAAGAGCATCCTGCAACATCCTTGGAAGAACAGAAGGACGGATATACAAGGGGCACTCAATACGATTAAATGCTGATTTCTCATCAGAAACCATGGAGGCAAGAAGGCAGTGGTATGATATATTTAAGAAAGTGAGAGAATTATCTAGGGACTGAATAACATAGTGAATCCAAATATGGTTGAGGATTGTGTTTAATAATACAAATATAAGTATATTCTCCCATGAACTAGAACAAATGTATGTCACTATTACAAGGTGTGAAGAATATGGCGGTACGGAGAAAATACAATTAATGTAACTTATGGTCTATAGTTAATGGCAATATTGTAACATTCTTGTATCAATGCTAAGGGACAATAATAGGGGGATATGGGATTTTTTTTCTATTGGAGTGAGAAAAAAGTTCTAAGATTGACTGAGGTGAAAACAGCACAACTCTGTGATGAGCCACTGAGTGTACACTTTGGATGGACTGTACAAAGCATGGAACTGTATGACACAGTGAACTATGTGGTGGATGATGGACTGGGTTGACAGTACAATTACGAAAATGTTCTCTTAGGAACTATAACAAAAGTACAATACTAATACATGGTGTTAAAATAGGGTGTTTTATGGGAAAATTTTGCCAAGTGTAAGCTTTGGACCCTATTTAGCTGTAATATTTTTATGTTCTTTCATAATCTTTAACAAATGTTCCACAACAATATATGGGAAGGGTGATGTATGGGAATCCTGCACATTATGCATGATTGTTTTGTAAGCTCACAACTTCTCTAATAAAAAATTATTAAAAAAAAAAAGGATTGGGAGTTTGGCGGTGTTGAGGAACAAATGGTACTATTGAGTAGTATTACCAAGATAGATGTCATTGAAAGATACGTGAGAGTTAAGCAGGAAGATAAAGGCAGATATTATATCTAGAGAGGATAAAAGGCAGGAGTGTACCTACTGTGTTTGAGAGACAGTCAGGAGGCTTGGGTGGAGTGAGTGATTGGGAGAGAGTAAGAAATGAAGTCAGAGAGAAGAGTGTGTGTGGATGGGGAGTGCTAATGGTGGGAATTTCTGTTTTTAGTCAGAGTGAAAAGGAATGTCATTAAAGGATTAATTTTCTTTTCTCTTTATTATAGAAAATTTCAGACTCGTATCAAAGTAGAGAGAACAATACTATTAAGCCCCATCATCCAGCTACAATAATTATCAATGCAGACCAGTTTTATTTCATCTGTATCTCTGTTCAGTCCACTCACCCCTGATTATTTTGACACAAATTGAAGATATTATATCATTTCACTTGCAAGTATTTCAGTAGATATATTTAAAGAGGGCACCTTCTTTTTGTCTTAAATATAACCAGAGAATCATTATTACACCTAAAAATAAAGATACTAGTGCTATGAAATAGCCAATGTGTTCACAGTTCCACCGTTGCCCTGTTTATTAATTGTGTGAATCAGACATTAAAGATGGTTTTGATTAAAGGACAGTTTTGATCAAAAGAAGGTTTTAATGTAATGAAAATAGTCATTGGGTTGGCAAGGATAGATAGAAACAGGAAGGCCACTTGGAAGTGATTGTAGCTATCTAGGAGAGAAGTAATGATGACTCAAACTAGGATGTTAGCTGTGAAAATGACAAGAAATGTCAGATTTTTAAATATATTTGAAAGTTAGAACCAATAAATTTTCCAAGGAGAATGTATGTGTGGTGCATGAGATAGAAATCAAGGATGATCGCAACGTTTGGGGACTGAACAGGCTATGAGGTAAACAGGTTTGTAGAAAGTGAGGAATTCAGTTTGGACACATTGGGTTGATATATCAAGTAGGCAGCTCAAGATTGAATATAAAAATTAGAGTCATCAGCATACTGTTGGTATACAGAGATGAGAATGGACAAAATCACCAGTGTAGATTGAAAAGAGAAGATGACCAAGAAAAGAGCTCCAGGACATTCCAAGATTTCAAGACCAGGAGACTAAGAAGAATTGTCAAATGATATTGAGTAGAAAGCAAGTGGAAGACCTATCTCAAGGAGGAGACAGCTATTAACAGTGCCGAAAGCTGTTGTGCACAAACTGAAATGAGAATTGTGGTATAGGAGAATAAGTTTATTTAAATAATTGTATGGAATATCTACTATATCCCAGGCACTGCATTAGGTACTGCAAATTTTTTTTAAAAATGAGACCAAGGCAGAGTCTCTACCCTTAGGAATCTTATATATCACTGGCAATACAGGCAACTACAATAAATTACTTAAAAATCATTGTGATAATTTGCCTTATCCTCTTTATACTTCACCTTGTTCACTTATAAAACAGGTCTAATTGTATCTTTATTATATGCTATTTTGAGGCTTATGCAATATTATGCTTATAAAAGAATATGAAAAAAATATTCTTTCAGACAACCAGCAAGATGGTGGCAGAGTAAGGAGCTCCAATAGTCAGCTCATGCTACAGGGCAGTTAGTAATCACCCAGAGCTATCTAAAGCACTTGTTTGGGGCTCCAGGAGACAAGAAGAGCATCCTGCAACATCCTAGAAGAATGGAAGGAGTCTGCCCATCTGCAGAGAAGATTCGTAAGTAGAACCCCCCATGCCCCGGAGGCTGGTGCCCATCCTCCACTGGCAGCACAAACCACCTTGGGAGCTATTCCATGGCTGGAATTGGAAGCTCCATTTCCCAGGAATGGGGAGGAGGAGAAGGTTGGGCACCGACTTCAGCTGCTGAGTAGTAAATTCGGTGGGCTGAAGTATAATCCTAGGAACAGCTAAAGTTTAAACCTATCGAGTCAGAAAGAGGCTGGGAGCTGCCATTTTAACTCTGCCTCTGGCACAAGGGGAAGTGGGGTTGGCTGAAAATCACAGTGCTGGTAGGGCCTGGCTCCTTTCCATCCAGATCGGATTAGCTCTAGCCTAAGCCCCAGGCCTACCTCCTGCAGTAAGGACGCTGGGGAGAGCTGCACCAGTCTCTCAGGGTAACTGCAGGTACATTCAGCTGTCACAGACTGAATAATGAGACGTCTACCTGGGCACCCACTGTCATTTTGGACTCACATGGCATAGACTGCTGCCCACACCTGCAGCTCCATCCCGCCCCAGGGATGGAGGGAGGAAGGGGCTTGAAGCCTCATCAATCTCTCTGGGTAACTATAGATGGTCTTGCCTGCATGATCTGGCACGGCTGTGGCTCTGTCTCTACCCTTGGCAAAGAAGAAAGGTGGTAGGAGCTTCATCGTCCCCCGGGGCAATGTGGGCAGCTTGAGCCTCCACAGCATAGAGCACCACCTACATCTTCAGCTCCTACTACACAAGCAACAAAGGAGAAAGGGATAGAAAGCCCTAAACTAATAAGAAAAACTGCACCCAGAATAAATGCATCTAGCAAGCCAGATGCCAAGACACAAAAACAAAACAAAACAAAACAAAAACAAAAACAAACAAAAAAAAACCTACAATCCATACCAAGAACCAGGAAGCAATGGCCCGGTTAAAGGAAAAAGATAAGCCTCCAGATGACATAAAGGAGTTGAGACAACTAATCATAGCTGTTTAAACAAATCTCCCTAATAAATTCAATGAGATGGCTAAAGAGATTAAGTATATTAAGAAGACATCGGATAGGCACAAAGAAGAATTTGAAAGCATACATAGAAAAGTAGCAGATCTTATGGGAATGAAAGTTGCAATAAATGAAATTAAAAATACACTGGAATCATATAATAGCAGATTTTTTTTTAAGATTTTTATTTTTATTTATTACATATCCCCCCC
>PVKH010004179.1:0-23764 GCA_004027955.1 Chaetophractus vellerosus
GCCGCTTCTCATTGGAGGGGCTCGCTCTTTCCTGAGCTGCCAGACACTGCAGGCTCAACTGAGGCGCGGAGGTGCAATTCAGGCTGGTGGAGCAGCAGCGGGGGAAGGCAGGGACAGGCGGGGCTAGCGGCTCTGCAGCTGATCACACGCACCAGCACACACCGCACTCCGGCCGCCCCTGCTCGCGCCTCGAACGGCACCCGGAGCCACCGCGGCGGGGTCAGGGAGTAGGGAACCCAAGGAAAAGGCAGAGCTAAAGCTGCAACCGCGCTACTCTTTAACCTGAAAGTCTGACCGGCAGCCCACCGCTGCGGTCTGGAAGGAGAGCACCGCATCAAGGAAACCCTGAGTCCCGCGCCCGAGGCAGTCCGTGCCCGGCGCGCCAGGAACCCTCTCGCGGGGGCAGCTTGGTACCCTCCGGAAGGTGTGGAGCTTGAAGGACCTGCATTGGCGCTCATGGTGGTACACCAGGAAAAGTGGGGACTAGCAAAACAGCCGTGAGCGCAGAGAGCGAGGCCAAGCTGCCGCTGCCTCCCGCTGTGCCGCCGCCTGCCCTCTCCGGTCGGGTGAGTGCCTTGGCTTCGCTCACCGCCGCGTCTTCGCGGGGCGCGGGGGCGGACTGGGGACCCTTGAGGGTCCCGCCGAGGGCCCTGGTGGCGCCCGCGGAAACTCAGCGGCTCGCGGACGCTCGGCCGGCACGTCTCTGGAGTCCGGAGCAGGGAACTCTGAGCCAAGAGGGCGTGGGGAGGAGGTGTTGCACCATTGCCCAGACATGCCTTTGGGTTGGATTTTGGCCAAAAGATAGGAGGCGAGAGCGCGAGGGGGAGTTGGGAGCCTTCGCGGGGGGCGGGAGAGCGGGGAGAGGGCGGGAGAGCGGGGAGAGGCCGGGAGGGGGGAGGGTCTGGTCCAAGCAGGTAGCGCAGTTTCGACCCTTGGTGAGTTGGCAGGTAGGGTGGGAGTTGGTTGTCGCCTCACTGATTTTGAAGCAGCCCAATTTGGGGGGTGTTGCAGGATAGTCAGGAGGGGCAAGGGAAGCCAAAAGGTGGCCCGGGATGCCTGTGGTTGGGGAAGAGAAAAGAAGCCTGGAAAAGCCAGGAGGCAAAATTGCGCTTGTGTTCTGGTCCTTGTATCCCTCCTGCCTTGAGAGTGGGAGAACACTTCTTTAAGACTCAGCTTGGAAAGAAAACCTCAGTCCCAAGGGAGAAGGGGAGTCGTTTGCAGGCGGCAGAGGCCGCAGCTTCTTGGAGGGTGCGCCCCCCAACCCAGAGGCGCTAGCTTTTGCGCCCCCCCTTCTCCCCCGCCCCCATCCCCTTATTGGTGCTGGTTTGCAGCGCTCAGCTCCTGCGCCTTCGCTTCGCGTTTGAATCTGGCTCGCCCCTCCGTATTATGTCTGCACTTCGAAGGAAATTTGGGGACGATTACCAGGTAGTGACCACTTCGTCCAGCGGCTCGGGCTTGCAGCCCCAGGGGCCGGGTCAGGGCCCTCAGCAGCTTGTGCCCAAGAAGAAGCGGCAGCGGTTCGTGGACAAGAACGGCCGGTGCAATGTACAGCACGGCAACCTGGGCAGCGAGACAAGCCGCTACCTCTCGGACCTCTTCACCACCCTGGTGGACCTCAAGTGGCGCTGGAATCTCTTCATCTTCATCCTCACCTATACCGTGGCCTGGCTCTTCATGGCGTCCATGTGGTGGGTGATCGCATACACCCGGGGCGATCTGAACAAAGCCCACGTCGGCAACTACACGCCCTGCGTGGCCAATGTCTACAACTTCCCCTCCGCCTTCCTCTTCTTCATCGAGACGGAGGCCACCATCGGCTATGGCTACCGCTACATCACCGACAAGTGTCCGGAGGGCATCATTCTCTTCCTCTTCCAGTCCATCCTGGGCTCCATCGTGGACGCTTTCCTCATCGGCTGCATGTTCATCAAGATGTCCCAACCCAAGAAGCGCGCGGAGACCCTCATGTTCAGCGAGCATGCGGTGATCTCCATGCGGGACGGCAAACTCACGCTCATGTTCCGCGTGGGCAACCTGCGCAACAGCCACATGGTCTCCGCGCAAATCCGCTGCAAGCTGCTCAAAGTAAGTACTACCCGCCGGTTCCCCTCCTGGCAACTGCCAGTCCCCAAATCTGTGAATTTACTCACCTGTAAACCACCCCTTCCACGTCCACTCTTTTACCTGTCATTACAGGTAAACTCACCTTTTCCGGGGGTAGGAAGGTGAAGGATTGGGGGATTGGGCAAAGAGAGAGCAGAGTTCACATTTTGTCCCCCCCCCCCCACACACACACACGCTCTTTTGCATTTACTTATATTTATCTTTTCCGATGTGCTTGTATCACTTTCTGGGCTAGTAACACATATGAAGGGGTATTTGCTACAGGAGCCCTTCGGGAAATGAGAGAGCCCTGTTCTCTCTGCTTTGCTCTTTAGAGCGCTTTTGATTTGTAGTCAACACACCACTCCCTTAAACTTGAGGTACTTAAACTGAGGAGCTTTTATTTTGAAGAAATGGGTGCTGAGCATGCCTCAACTTTTACATAGGGCTTTCCTTTTTTCTTTTTTTTTCCTTTTCTTTGTCTTTCTGATAATATTAGCAGATGAATTTTCTTTTCTCTCTGGATCCAGTAACATTAGCACTAACTAAATGTATGGTCATCTTTTTAACAAGACCCAGGAAGCAATTAATAAGGTGGAATAAACCACACCTGGTTCTCTTAAATTTTTATTTTTACTAAATATTTCCCTAGAAAAGTATTCCGTGAAAGCTGGAGTGCTTTTCCTGTAGAGCCTCTTGCTAATGTTATTCTTAATTGACTGTTTCTATGAAACCTTTGTCAATTACAGATTTCACTTGAAGCTTTTCAGCATCCATTAAAGACGATTGCTTCCTACCTTGAGAAGTGTAAATGCTAAAACAAATTGCACATGGAGTGATTGTTAAAGTACCGTCTGTCTAGTCATTAGAAGGCACCACCACAAGCAAGAGAAGGGCTCCCTAATCACTCATCTAGTAAGGGTCAGGGAATGAGGGCTTAAAGCCTAGTTTTTTCTTTCTGTGTCATTTACAATTCATTTTTTGAGGGATTAGCCTTAGGTAGTTTTCAAATGTACATATGTTAAGAAGACCTCAAAGAAAATGTTAAAGATATCTTAGAGATTGTGTGGAGAATCATAGCCAGATTCAGAATTTAGTGTTAAGAAAATGAAAATCTGATGAATATTTAAGTTGAGATTTGTCTTTGAAATTTCAATTCCCAACCTCAACTGATGTTGTAGTTAAAAGTGAGCCAGTGCACTTTTAAAAAGTTTTGCTCCTGTGTCATTTTCATTATTCGTTTATAAGCTCTTACCCTAATAACTCTTGACCATGTTGCACAATAAAGTGTTAGAATTAAAGCAGCCTAGTTGTCCTGTTACTCCACGTTATATGCATATTTACAAAGCTTCATAGAGTAAAAAAACTGAATTTAGCATAGGATAGTGGGAAATTATCAGTCTGGTATGTACATGTTCATTAAAACATTATGAATAAATATTTTTTGTAGATCATATTCTTTTATAATTAACATCAATGAATTGCATATATATATTTTAAAATTTAACAGAATATTGTTTTACTGGCCATTGTTTCAGCTAATCTGGCTGTTGAATCAGGCTAAGCAGTTGTTTAGTAGATATTTTTATTGCAGCGATATTTATCTTATGTGCCTGTTTCCAAGAATAGATCAAGATAAATCATTTATTTCTTTAGATAGGCCTAGTAGGCAAATAGGAGCACTGTAATTGCTAATATAGTGCAAAGGCCTCTGTGAAGGAACCCATGTTTTATATATCACCTTGAGACTTGTTGTAGAGTAGTTTACCATATTGATTGGTCTTTTGTGGAAATTGAAAACTAAAATATAAGGGTCATTTATTGCTATTCATTAGCTTTTCAAATGTATAAAGTCATTTATTTAAAAAAATATCTTTTCCAGACAATATATTTTAGGAAAGATGTTGAAAATTCATCAACTTTTATTTTAGTAAAGCCAGAAATCATTAATCTACATATCAGTTTATTTATACTGAGGTACAATGAATCTGAAGCACCAGTCTCTACACTGGTGCAGGACACGGACAAGGATTTTTATGCATAAGGCCATGTACCACATAGATACCATAAGGGTTGTTCTGATTTTATAAATATATGAATCTTACTGTATTGGTAAATTTGGAGCAAGGTGCTATATTAATACAAGGTGATAAAAACTATATCTAATTAAACTAATAAGTATAATATTCCCATGAAGTCTTCTACTTTTGGTTTGTAAGAAAGATGTCATTGCTAGAGGTAAAAATGATTGGCATGTGGAGTTGATTTATATTTAATAAAAATAATGGGGAAATCTCCACTGCTTTTTGTGAAGCAAAAGGGTTGATCAGTGAGTGGTGGCTCTTTAGCCAGCCAGTTACTGTAGTTTGTTTGAAGTTGATTTACCCTGTGGCTGTGGTAATTAAAATGAATTCTCATACATCTTGCCATTTCCTTAGATTTCATTAGAAAGGAGTCATGTTTGTAATAACATTCAGCAAAATTAGAAGGGAAATTTGCCCTTAATAGGTTGCTCTCATTTCTCTTAGGACTGAGATGAAGTGACCTAAAGCAGCTCTACCAAAATTTTAAAATAATATTTCAGCATCAGTTTTATAACTTTTTATTAAATATTATTATAGATATTCAATTTCCCCTTTTAACCCCTTTTTATATTTTAAAGGTAAGATTTTTATATTTTTAATATAAAGAGCAATATTTAAAATTCTTAAGGCAAACAGAATATTTTTAATGATAGTGTATACTATATTTAGCATGTAGTGTTCCTCTTATTACCAATTTAATTGTACTTACATTATTCCAACCTGTTCTCTTTGCTGAATATAAACTTCTTTCTCAGTGTCAATATGAGTTTTTTTTTTAAATGATCATGAAGCACTTTTGATTCTTAGGAAGACAGTAAGAACATAGATATGGTTTTCTTATCCCTTCCATTAGGAAATTTTCTATGCTTATTGCTTTTGGATTCCCTAACTATTGTTGGAAGTTATTTTCTTAACCTGTATGCCTTTTTTAAGTTATACTACTCACTTACATGAAAGCAAATTTTATTCCAAGTTTATTCCTGTCTTCCCAATAATGAAAATACTGAAATTTCTTTCAATATTAAAATATAAAGCCTCCACTGTTTTGCCTGGAGTGGTCAGTCCTTTTCCTGCTCCGAGGGAGTAGAAGTATTGGTGCAAAGCAGCTTAAATAAAAATGAAAGTATTTAACTTTGAAGCGCTTCTTTAAGAATCTATAGTTTTATTATAAACAAAGTGATCTAAAGCTTTATTCTAAAGATGAATAGTCTTCCTTTTTTTCTCCTCTCATCCACCATATTCGTTCATACTCATATCTTGTAGTGTTTAGTTTAGTTATCATCCTCATTTTTTAACCTAGATACTAATAAATATCATGGTCATGCTAAGTTAATACATCATCCAATTGAAAGTTTCAATAACTATGCCTGCATTATGGAGTTGAGACTAATGTGTGAAATGCTGGAGTCTGTAATTTAGTGTTGGTTTAAAGGATTTGGAAATCTCATTAACTCCATTCTACACATCTATTACTAATAGTTGACTGCCTTAGATATATAATTGTTAGGGGAAGAATTACATAATCCTTCTTGATACACTGTTCTAGAATTCATAAACTTATTAACCAAATACTATCATCACACCATCACATGTCTGTATCTATAACTGTATCTCTATTTGTATCTGTATCTATCTCTATCATCTATGTCTATCTATCTATATAATGACTTTAGTCACCCATTTAAGCCTTTTTTATGTAAAGTGAGAAGTTTTCATCAATTGTTAAATAGCTGAAAACATAAAATCAACTATTTTTGAAACAAAGATATAAGGAAAAACTCATGGAAGCATAATATTATTTCTTCATATTTCTATTCAGTGAAAAGTGTCATCAACTTTTTTCCTAGGAGGTCAGCTATGCTACCTTTAATTTTCACTTATTTAAAGGAATGGAGTGCATCCCTTTGCTCTTCTATAATCATATATATTATTTTTGAGCTCATCTTTTTATTCTCTGTTTATATGGATTCTCAAAATTGGACGGTGTTTGGTTTTCCCATAATCATGTAAGCAACTGCAGATGCAAAAAAATTTTAAAAGTTACCTGCAAAACGATTAGGCTCCTTCTCCTCTTCCTATGTCCTAACAGTTTGTTAATCTTATAACCACAATGATCTCTGTACCCCATGATTCCTGGATTTTCTCATATATTTATTGGTTTGTCTTTCATTCCATACCTTGTGCATATTTGCTACTATGTTTTTATCTTTATGACTTTATTTTGCATGACTGACCCTTTTCACCAATTTTCATTTTACTTTTAATCTTGAGACAGTTAGTTACTTCCCCTTTTATACTGACTTCACAAATGAATATGTATTAGAGAACCACTCTGAACATCATCCAAGCTCTTGGTTAAAATGTGCAGAGTCTAAGGCTGGAGACCTCAGAACTCTCAGTATCTAGGTGCCTTATTGATAAGTTCTTAGGTGATTCATTATGTCTTTTAAAAAATTACACAGTTCCTATTTAGTCTAGCTTTCCTTTCTCTGACACAAGTACAGTAAGTCTATAATAAATATAGAACTTGCGTTCTCTTTTAAGTATGTAATTATTATTCTCTTTCCAATAGTACTACTGTGTTTTATTTTGTATTTTTATTTTTAATATGGTTCCTGAAAAGTACAGGGTGGCTTGTGCTGAGGGAATACAAAGTGTACAGAATTAAGGGACATAAAGACCCACAAATAAACAGCAGTAGGTAAGAACAAATGATAATGGGAGCAGGGAAAAACGTTTAATGGATTGGAGGGTGTTTGGTGTGTAGGAGGGGAATGTGGAAGTAGGGTTACCAATCCTGTCCATAGTTATTATAAATTCCATAAAAGACTCTCAAATAATTATAAAGCTGTTTTTTCATTTGAATGGTATAAAAGGCTCACAAAATCGATTAAAGATAAATGACATTCCATTTTATAAGGTACTTTTTAAAATAAAAATGAGCATTTTAAAATATTTAATTAGCTCAGTCTTAAAATATCTTTATTTTAGTCTTGATATTTTTCATATTTCTTCCAACTGAGTACTCATGGAATTTTAATTTCAAGACATACAAATTTATTGTAGACAACCTAGTTAATATTCTAGGTCTATGCTCTCTTTACTTGACTTTAATTTTGGTTTGAGTGCCAAAGCCATTGCCTTAACTACTTTGATTCACAAGACACTTTTGTTTCTGTTCCTTGTACCTGCTTTTGGCTCATTTCTTAAAATTAGCTTTCAACTATTTCTCTGACCTCACTCTAAGTGATTTAATTTCTGACTTAAGCATATATTACGTATGTATATATGCATATATATTTACTTATGTGCATATGCATATTTGTATGTGTGGATCTATATAAATATATGTGTGTATATATATATACACATTTAAGGAATGGAAGTGTTATTATAGATAAAATGGTGGGAAGGTGGAAGCAGGAATGGCTTGCTCTCTCCAACTTAGAATCTTTTCCTTCCATTTCCTTTCATGTCCACTGGTCCTGAGGGCCCTTTTCCAATGAGAACTTGCTTGCAGGGGTGGTGTGTAGAACCAGGTGCCTGCCTTGGAACATGATAGAGGCAAATCTCCTGAGTCAGATGTTAGTGATTAAATGCTTTATCCCAAATTCCCCAAGCCTCACTCAGAGATAGGAAAGAGCACAATGGTATAATGAGAACACAGTTATGGGTTAGAGAGATGGGAGAAAGGCAGCAAAGAGATGATATTGGGGGATATGTAGCTTTATAGGATGAATATGGACTTAGCCACATATCCCCCAGAGGGAGAGTGGCCAAGTGTAGATAACTTTTACAGGACAGTGCTAAAATGTGTATCCCAGGGTTTTGTGTGTGTGTGTGTGTGTGTGTCTTGGATCAACACTCAACAGTCTTTCATCTGTAATATGAAAGCTATTTGTCTGTAAAATGCATCACCATCATGGTCACTTCCAGGCATTTGTTACATTTGATTCTTTTTCCACCTGTAGTCAGAAATGTAGTTGGTTCTCTATAGGCCACCTCTTAGAGAGTTTAAAGACAGTTACCTTTAACTACTTCTTTGAAATTAGTACAAGAGACTACAAAATGAGATGCAAGCTTTAAGTTCCACTTATAGATCCATTTGCATACAATAAAATGCATATTATTGAAATATTTAATTTTTAAAAGGCGATATTTTGATGAAGAATACCTTACAAATTACTGTCACAACCTAAATTGTGAAAAGTCATTTAAAAAATTCATGATATTCAAATAAGTTTTGGGAAAGTAAACTTAAAAATATATTAAGCCATAGCTCACCTTATTCTCTTCAGCTTCTAGAATTTGTCATAATGCAATCAAAAAGTAAGGTTTTTAAATGGTAGAAAGATCTTTCTTTCCCAAGATTGCAGAAAATTGAAAAAAAAAGTTGCATGGAAGTCATTCTCAGCTCATAATTGTTTTTTCCGCCAACATTGTCTTTCTTCCACCTTTCCCACTGTTTTGTCATTTATTCCACAAATTGTAAGATTCTAATTGATCATTTCATCAAATAGAAGTCAACCTTAATTATCAGCTTTTAAAAAATTTAATTAAGCTGCATCAGTCGTAACTTTTTAGCAATTGTTTTGTTTGTTGATCTAGATCATATCTATTTACACTTATTTATCAATAAATACTCATGCTTCAGTGTTCCCTTTGGAATTAGGAGGTTTATAGAGTTTAAAGAGATAATATGGTCCATGCATACATTTTTATCAGTTCAAAGTTCCTTCTTATATTATAATTATAATGAAGGAAAGTTAAATTGTTTTTTTTATCATAAATTTTTGTGCTTATTATCAAATATTTCTGGATGAAATGTGGTAATTGATAGTCAAAGAAGAGACTTAGACAGTGATTGACTAGGAATGCTATTGATTTATTACACACTGAAGTTATACACCACAGTTTAATTTCATAAAGTCATAACTCCTCTTTTTCATTTTTGTTTTTCGTTTTCTTATACATGTTCCTTGAACAAAAGTTCTCTTCACTTAAACAAGACAGGAGATGTAAAACTAAAAGATAGGCTTTCACTTTTTCTTTGCATTAGCAAATCTCTGGAATTTAGGTAAATTGCACCAGAATTAGGAAAGCCTGGTTAGAAAACTATATTCTAAAAATTAATGTGTATGCTTCTGAAAAAAAGTGTATTTTGTAGGCATATGTAGGTTCTGGATTATCTAAAAGTATGTGGCTAAAAACTGATAAAATAACCTTTCTCTAGCAGGGCCTCGTACTTCACACAGTTCCCGTGCTCAGAGCTCCAGCCACACTAAAACCACACCTTGTACTTTTGCCCTGAGGAAAAGCCGCCTATTTAATTCACAGTGATTATTCAGCTTCCCTGTGTACTACACAGAGAAGCAAACAAACATAATGACAGTTGAAATGTTTCATGGTCTAACATAGATGGAGGGTAAAATTGTGGGTATATTTAGTGTCTCAGAGTCATTTAAGGAAAGAGTATTATCTGGAAAATAATTTTCAGTGTATATGTGAGGAACTTCACTTATCTGGAAAAATATAAGCTTAGAAAATATCTTTCAAATAAATGAATTATTACTTCCCCATAGTTGCACATAATAGGTAAAGTTGTCACCTTTGGTTCTACTAAGACCTTGAAAGGGCATAAAGCTTTTGGGGGGGGGGGGGATATAGACACATTTTTAGGTATAAAGAACAAACTTTCAGAATGAGAGTTTACTGAGTCCAAATGCAACCAATTCATGTGTATTTAAGTCTAAATTACCTACATGTGAATTAACTACTTTGTCTGTAAATGGTCCAAAATATTAAAAATAAAATATATTTCATTCCAGGCTGTCATTCTCCTGATGGCCTGCATGTTTCTAGGCTGCTTTTCTTTTTAGGATGATCAGGGAATATAAAATTTAATAGCTTATTCTAAAATCTTTTAGAATGAAGCAAAGGTGTAAGTGACAAATACATTAGAAAGACTGATTAAATATTGGTCTACCTATATAATAATTAGAAAAAAATATATCTTGGCAAAATTATTTCAAAATATAATGGGAAGGTGATTTTTTATAAAATTCTTTGTCAATACTGTCATTTAGTTTAGAAAAAGCAGAGCTTGGAATAGTTAGAGAAACTACCTAAAGTCTGGTCATTAATTATAAACATTAGATACCACCTTGTGTTTCTATAGCACCTGTTTCTTAGTAGGTGAGATAACAATGAACACAGCGTTTTTGCTTTTGTTTATTTTTTATTTTGGCTTTTACTTTGTTATATTAATCAATACTTGTTATATGACTGTGCAGTTGGAAAGGTGCTGGTCTTATTCATATTTTTAGCAATTTGAGAATAGGCTTAGAATAGGCGACTTGAAAAAAACTCTAAGGTGAGCTTTTTCATGATGTTATAGAAATGCTTAGTTTTTTCCAACATTTGTTGTTAGTTACTGTTACTATTTTTATACTATCAGTTTTTTTTTTCCATGGATTTTTCTCTTGTCAGAAATAATTTTCTTCTTTGTGTTTTTCAACCAGCTACAATGTAGAGAAAAATTCTCAGCAGATTTCTTTGGATTTTTTCTATACAAATAATATTCCTGAGTATCACTTACTACACAGAGTAGCCCCTCTAATCTGTTAATTTTGCTGTTTGGACTGTTTGCAGCAATTGCTGCCCTAACAAATCACTGCCACCTTGAAACCCTTCCTTCTGCTGTGTTATGGATGGCATCTTACCAACCCCCTCCCTTTTTTTCTTTCTTGCTTTCTTTTTTTCTTTTTTTAAAAATATTTGTGTTTTCAGACTTATTTACTCTGCATAAAAGGCCAGTGTGTTTCTTGGAACCCTGAGAGTAAGGATTTTGTCTTCACTATCATGTCATTGGTGAGAGAAGTGTTAGGTTCTGTTTTGTTTATTAAGTTAGCTTGGAAAGAGTCTGTAATATGTGTTGGATTGTTCAAAGTTCCATTTAACTAGCAGCATGCTCACTCCCCCAATTTTTCTATCTGCAATTTCTAACTATCCAGCCCTTCTTTTACTACATCATATAAATTAAACTTAAATATTTGCTTGTACACGGTTCCTGTAAGTAAAAGATATGGAAGATGATGTCAAACAGAAAAGAAAGATGAGTAAGTTTATTTTCATGGTCTGCTGAGTTTTAATAGTCACTTTTAATTTTCTTTTAGGATCTTAGTATGCAAGCACTTTACTGAATTAAAGTTTACAATGGTTAACACTGAAACCAAATGTCAATACCTTATGAAAGTTTTAATGAAATTTGAGATTTTCAAATACAGGCTTTTAAAATTTGCATTTTGATTAAGGATAGTTCAGTCTAGCATAATTTTTTGCTATTTTTTAAATTCATGAAATAGAGAACTCAACAATTTAAATTCAGGTTATTGTTAAGGGGTTTGAAAACTAATTCCCTAACTGCACCTGCCTTTTTAAAAATTATGTGAGCTATTGTGTGCATAACATAATTTAATATAACATCTTCACTCTTCTATTACAGTTTATATTTGTTTGTTGCTTGTCATAAGTCCTGGAAAAAGGAATTATTATGTTTTGATTTTTTAATAATTCAGTAAGTCTCTTCTTAAGTTATGGTCAGCCTTTTCCCACTTTTAAAAACTCCCTAGGAATTGCCTACTTCTCTTCTTTGTGATGAAAACGTCTGGCACACAGTAAGTTATCATGCAGTGATTTATGTCAAACAGTAGTCTGTGCATACTTGCTTCCCCAGTTGGTGCTAACAGCCATTGTTGGGCCAGGTATTTCTCCATAGCTCATGAGTTAGGGAATGGTAATTATAACAAGTTGTGTATTATAAATAATGCATATATTTTCTGCATAAGCTGTGTGAGATTTTGGACCGTTTGCTAGAATATAGCTGAGGAATGGTTTGTTTGGATTTTGTTGCAGATGATTGATAGTGCAGATTGTTGGCAATGATGTAAATTATTGTTGGGCTGCCTTGAAAATTTCAGTGCAAGTGGTGATTTCTTCTCTTTTTCTGTGTGCTTGTCTAGTCTCGGCAGACACCTGAGGGTGAATTCCTGCCCCTTGACCAACTTGAACTGGACGTAGGTTTTAGTACAGGGGCAGATCAACTTTTTCTTGTTTCCCCCCTCACGATTTGCCACGTGATCGATGCCAAAAGCCCCTTTTATGACCTATCCCAGCGAAGCATGCAAAGTGAACAGTTCGAGATTGTCGTCATCCTAGAAGGCATTGTGGAAACAACTGGTGAGTAAAAACATAGATAAGCCATCAAGTTTCTTTATTCCATTATAACGTTATATTTTATGCACAATACCTGAAACGAATTGGGCTAAATGTCTCCAAGAGTTCACAATAATGAAAGTAATGACCTCCTTCTTATATCTTTGTAATATTAATTTAATAGTACTTTAAAAATTAATACTTTCTGTTTTGATGGTTACATACATAATTTTAACTCAGGAATACTCACTATGAACAAAATGTAAACTGAGAGGACTCGATTAGAAATGATTATGAATTTCTATTTTATTTAAAAACTTGAAGTTCCCATAATCATAATTTTTCTTTAAACTTTAAGGTAAAAAAAAAATCAATGTAATTAGTGAACATCCTGAACACTATGTGTATATTCTTACCTGGGGGATAGTGATTTGGAAGTCATTGATAGAGTTTTGATATGCTACTATGTGCATCCTCAGTGGAAAATTCTGTGCCTATGTGTGTTTATCCTAAAGTAGCACTTAAATTTCATACGGGGTCAGTAGATTTTACCAAAGTAGACTCTTGAACAAAATTTTTTTTTAAATTCCATTTTTTCTGCTTTGGTATAGCTGTGTACTTTATATTACTACTTAATATGCAATATAATATTGGTATTCCCTCACAGTTTTGTCATCTCTGAGGAGTATTAGGTTGGCAAAAGAAAGAAGCAGTCTGAGTATATTGTTTGGGGTCTAAATATTGCCCAATAGTTTTGTAACCTGCTGGGTGACTGAGAATAATAGTGTAATATCTATATAATTTCCCACGTATGTGTATATGTTTTTTTTATATATTGGCTATAGACTATATACATACATATCTATACATATGTAGTCAATATATTCTTTGTGGCTTTATCCTGAGTTTAATCCTTTTGACAAGTAATGAGAAAGCTAGAAATATTTTCACCTTTGATTTTTTCTTACAAAAGTCATCCTAATAATCTTAAAATGTTAATTATGAGGTATAAACTAAGTTCGTTGTAATATTTGCTTAACTGTCACATATGCTGGTTTGAAATTTGAGCAAGGAACTTAATCTCCATAGTGTCTTTTCCTTCTCTTTAAGGAGAGGATGATACAATAGCCTCCAATACTGCTTGTAGTATTTACTATTTATTATTATTAGTGTTTCAGTTTAAAATTTAAGATTTTAAATTAATCAGAAAATATTTAAAGAGTCAGCTTACATCTGGAGTTTGATTTCTGAATGCATGAAGTATTTTTTTAATTTAAAGTCTTCATTCAGTTTTTCAACTTGAAGTTGAAATTATGTCATAGTATTTTTCAAAAATACCATATATTGTTAAAGAAGAACATCAATTCACAAAGACTGTTAGTCCAAAAATAACTTAAATTAAATTTCAGCTTTTATTCATTTCTTTTACTGAAGTAATAATATATTTTAGAACTTAAATAGATGTTGCATTTTAATTGGTTTCTTGTGTCATACAATTCTATTTTTTATATACCTGCCTGCAGCTTTCCTGAGTACGTATTCTCACTGACATTGGTAAATTTATTTTACTTGACAGTCTTAAAAAACTTTCATTAGTTCTATCTAGTCTATCTATCCATCCATCAATCCATCCTTTCATCCACTTTTTCTCTATTCCTAAATACCTTTATGTATATTTCTTAAGAGTGAGATCTTTAATTTTCCTACTAAACCATAGCTCAATTTTAAGAAATCAGAAAATTTAACTTTAACACACTTCTGCCATTTAGTTCATAGTCTACATTCAAATTTTGTCAGTTGCCCAAGTAATTTCCATCATAACGACTTTTTCCTGGTTTGGGATCAATTTAAGGATCATGCCCTAATGAGGTTGACTTGTCTCCTCAGTCTTAATTTGGAATAGTTTCTCAACCTTCTTTTGGGTTTGTTGACCTTGGTGTACTTGAAGTATATAAGCCATTTATTTTGTAGATGTTTCTTTTTTTTCTATTCAAATTTTATTTCAAATAAAAAAAAAACAGAAAAAGGCAGCACAACAAGTTATGGAAGCATTACTCCTTCAAAGTTCTGTCCAGGCACTTTCATCTCATCTATTTCAAACTACTAACTCAATTGTTCCTCTACTGTTCAGAAAGATACACAAATAAACATAGATCAACTAAATGACATAGTCAAGGTCTCCTTATTGATGAAAAAAAATGAAGAAGAGAAAATATGTTTAATCATATGCTTAATCATATGAATATGATATTGAATATGATGTAGATATTTCTTAATTTGGGTTTGCTTGGGGTTTCTTTATTTATTAATTCCTTTGATATTTGGTTTCTACATGGGCATCTTAAGGTAATAAATATTAAAGCAAGTCATTTTTGAATTTTACCCATATATTCTTGACCTTACCAATGTGTCCTTATCGTATTTCAAAGGGTCATGGCTCGTGAATAATGTTCTACATAATGCCATTAGGAGTTTTGCAACAGTAAATTATTCACTAGGATTGCAAATTTTAACATTTCTTCCCACCTTTTTTTTCAATATTGAACTGGCAGAGTATACTTTCCACAGAAAATGTGAAAACTTGCCTGGAGACTGAATTTCTTATTTAGGGATTGCCTTTTATGGAGTAGAGATTAAAGTCTGTTTCCTCTTAACCTCTTAATTAAGCCTGTTTTCTAAATCTAATATAACAAGACAAACAGCAAAAGCATTACTCACAATTTATATAATTTATTTCCATGGAAAATTTATCTGACATTTAGTTTGTGTGTATTCCCTAACTAATTAAATCTCACACTGTTCAAGCTCTGTAAAATGCATCAATATTTCTAGAAATCTCTGATCCTGGAAAAAATAATATAGACATTTTTGCCCATTTGATGATTTAAAATTTTATTGAGATTTATTTAGATTCATTGTTAAGGACTTCTGCTTTATCCTTTCCTTTATAATAAAATGTAAATTTATTGTAAATGTATTTCTTGATTTTCTTGAGATAGCAAGAATGCCCTCTTTAAAGTCTTCTCATGTTTTTTGGTAATTAGCTTTATGAAATAAACTTTTTTAAAATTTGATGAAAGTTTCAATCCTATTTAGCATTAAAATACCAAGCTCTTATTCACCCATTCATTAGACACGTTTTTGAGTGTATGCTGTATTCCAGTCATAGTTGTTTCTGTAGTGAAGATATGTTCAAAGCCCCAGACTCAGGGATTGTTGCCCTCTTTCCTTCAAATGAGTTGGATTTTCACTCCCAACAGGTAACACAAGATTTGCTTTTTCATTAATATAACCTTTGACTCTTTGCTCACTCAGCAAATTCTTCAACATAGGTTATGTCTAACTTTTAATCTCTCTGCTGCTTCTCCCATGACAGAGATCACTGCTAGAGGTGAGCAAAGCATTGCAGATTTGGCTCTTTAGAACTTGATGGTTTCAAACTTCAGTCTGGCCTCTTCTGCTATTTGACAGTCTTTTCATCATTTCCGTACACCCAGGCTCACTCCCAGTGGGATCTACCCCAGGCCCAGATGTGCAGTCCCTTTCTTCTCATACCATCCTCCCACCTATGCTATCTAAAAGAATGTGACACTTCAATTTTTATACATTTCTTTATTCTCTTTAAACTTTTCTAATAGTTTTCTTTTCTTTCTCTTTCCTGGTGTCTGAAAGGAAATTGTCTATTCTTCTTCAAAAGCCAACTTCTTCATAATAGTTGTTTCTCATGCATTGTTTCCTCACATCTATGACTCAAACTCCAATACTTATCTAAAATCCCATTGACTCCTTTCTTTTTGCTCTCAAGCATTTTCGGTTCTTTCCTCATGAAAACAATACAACATACCATTAATTGTCCTTTTATACACTTAAGGATAGCCTTTGTGGATTCAGAGACACCGTATTCTCTATTTTTATTTTTCTTCTCTATATTTTCCAATTGTTCCTTCTATCTTACACCCTTGCTGCTTTCTGCTCCTCGCCTTTCTTGTAAATGTTTTCTAGTTCTCTGCCCTTGCCTCTAATCCTTTCTAATCTAGATTAACAGTGTCTTTATACTTTCACAAAGTATTCACAGGTCCTTCATTCCATTTTTCTCTAACTATGAAACTTCACTTAAGCTATGATCTTATATTTGCTATTAATTTCCAGGGTATTTTTCCCATTGGATGTCAGAATTTTAATCCATTCAATTTATCCAAATACCAAGTCATTATCTTACCCTCAAATTCCATCGTAGTTTGGAAAGTCTGTCTCAATTATAGCTATTTATCTTAGATCCTCCCCCTTTTTCTTCTTATATCCAATTAACTTTCTCATTCTGTAAATATTTATGGGAACCTATTAAAGGCTAAACAACATTTTAGATCCTCGGGATAGGTTAGTTAAGAAAATGAAATACTGCCGTTGCTTGTACTTATATGAGAAACAAACAATAAACAAAAGAAGTATGCCATGTAGAATGCTAGAAAGTGTTAAGTGCGATTAAAAAACATAAAGCAAAGTAAGAGGGATTGGGACTGGAGGTAAGTTGCAATGACAAGGCAACATTTGAGCCAAACTCGGTATCTCCAGTAAGGCAATACCTGGGAGAAGGGCATTGCAGTGGCGCTATTAGCAGTTATAAATGCTCCTCGGAGGGACAGTGTACCTGGCCACTATTTTCTCTTAACAATGTCTCCCAGTGTGACTCTTCTTCTTTAGGTCCACGTAATAGTACTTTTAAATCACGAGAGTTTCCTCAGAAGGATATTTAGAGCTGCTGGGGTCTTTGCTTACATGCACATTGCACACTGCTGCCAGGTACATTTGCTTACAACACTACTTTCATGATACACCTCTGCTCAGGAATGCCTAATGCCTGCCACATCAAAATACACTTATTTCTTCTTGAGAAAATCTGGCCGTGTTCTTACTGTAGTGATCATATGCTGATGCTCAGCCTTGCCCTGACGTCTGTGATCATGCCGTTTTCATGGTCCAAGATAGTATTTCTCTGCCTTCTCTTACACAGCACAAGAAAGCAATATTTGTTAAATCTTCCCTGGCTGCTCAAAGTCCCTATCTGTACCTTTAATATTTCATTTGAAAAGCCTGCTTTTTACAGTGCTGCACTATTGAATATAGTCTTGTTAAGGAAAAAAATAAAAATAAAAATACGCAAAAATAATTTTTTTTCTTTATTTCAACTACTGTAATGTTAACATATTGGTGATTAACCTTTCAGGTGTCTGCATTCAGGAATATTGTTATTAGACTACATCTGTTCTTTTATAACTTGCTTTGTTACATGACATTGTTAACACCTTTCATGTCAAATTATAACTCTACACCATTGGTTGTAATGGCTTTATTGCATGCTAACCTATGTATCCATTTGAATTTTTATTACCATTTTCCTAGTTTGGCTTCCCTAGACACTTCCTTTTTAATAAGGTAAATACTCTTGTAGTTCACAGTTTTAATTTATTTAACACCAACTTTATTATTTTTAGGTAAAATAGAGGTAGAATTCCTGGATAAAGGGGTAGATATATTTGTTGAATTTTGATAAGTTTTCGAGGGTTGCTATCCATAAAGTTGTTACCAAGTTACAACTGTATATGAAGATGCCTGTTTCCCCACACCCTTGCAAACAACAGATATTACAATTGTTTTCATTTTTTCCAATTTGACTTTAACTTGTTCTCTTTGCTTACTTGTGACCCTGAAATGATTGTGTCTGTCTACTGGCCAGGAGTTTTATTTTGTGAATGGACAGTTAATATTGATCATTTTACTTGCAACTCTTTTTTTATGCACATGTTGTAAAATTGGAACATTAGTATGCATAATCATGTCTTTAGTAATCTGTATACCATAAGTACAATTTTCAAATATTTCCTTTATATACATATATGTATATATATGCATATGTAATTTGTCATATTAATTTCATATATGCCTTATTGCATCTTTGAATAAACTTTAAACTTTGAATATTTGTTGAGGACTTTGTTTTATAGCTATTTATTTTGTATGCCATAGACCCCAGAAAGTGATAGATCCCAGTGAACACTTATGATCTGTTTTTTTTATTTTTTATTTTTTATTTTTAACTGGCTTTGAGTTGTCCTCTCTTATAACTTCCTTTCTGAGTTGCAGAGTAGTTTCTTATTATTGGAAATTAATAAATGCTGTTGTATCAGGTGCAAAGTAGTACAAGGATAATTAAGGTGGAAGCCAATAGTCCAGAGGGAGAAAGGAGTTGAGCTAAATCCAGTATTAGCACGATGTGTTCACATAGAGGTAAGTCAAGGTTAAACTAGCGGCATACAAGTGTCGTGCCTGATGGACTTCCCCTTAAGAAGGGTCTGAGAAGGCACCCTTAGAGGAGATGGCATGAGCTGAGACATGAAGCTGAAGTAAAAGCTCATCAGGAAGTTCAGGCAAGCTGGACATTCTGGACAGGGAGACAGCAAATGCAGGCACTGAGAATTAGTTTTGTTAGGCAGGTCATAAATAAATTGATATGGCCAGAAATGTAGAACAAATGGAAGGCAAATGACTGGATATGGGCCTAGAATTACCCCTAGCTAATAATTTGGCCCTAGTTCGGCAGGCAATAAAGCTATTGACGATTTTAAGCAGCAGAAATGCTGTGATCAGATTTGCATGTTATAAAGATCTCTCTGGCTGCAGGTGGAGGATGGATTGAGTGAGGCTGAGACCAGAGACAGAGCAGTGATTAGGCTGTTACAATAGGCCAGATCAGAGGTAATTGAGTCCTGAATGAAATTGTCTGGCTCAGGCAACTCTGTGACTGTTGAAAACAGTGAAAAAGTCCTCTGGTTTCAAAGCTGTTCCTCTTGATTAAACAAGAATGGAGAAAGAGGCCCTGATCCTTCTCACCTGAAATTCTGGAGGCTACGTAGAAGCCTTCAAAGCACCTGAAGAAATAAAAAGATAAATTGAGAATGATAAATAAAACAACACTGACAAGCCATTGACTTCTCCTTACTAGTGAAAAACAGTGGTATTGATATTTTCTAAAGAAGAAACCGCAGAGCAGGAGCTCTACTTGTGAATAATGGAGATATGCCTATAATTATTCTCTCCTAATGTCTCTATTATATTTACCTCTATTAATTGTAATTACTATTCCTTAGTGATTAGTCACAAGACAGTGATCACTATATCACATAGTGTTGTCATAAATAAGGTGGCACTCTCCTGACCATTGGAAAATTTATTAATCCTTCCTCATTGCGGGCTCTGGCTCATTAGCTTATGAGTTCCTCACACCTATTGTAGCCAGGAACCTAAATCAGGAGCGTCTTGTTTCCCCATTTTCCCTATTCCTGCCCAGATAGCTGTTCTCTGCTATTTTTTTCCCAGAGAATTTATAGGTTTACAGAACAATCATGCATAAAAAGCAGTTCCCTTTTAAAGTAATTGCTGGTGTTTCAGAAGATTTACTACCTTACAAAGTAAAAGTCAGTGCTACATATAATGGAAATCTCAAAGTAACCCCCTCCCAGAAACTTCCATGATTATATATTTATCAAGTTTGTGTTGCTTCCTAATCATGAATTTTTTTTCTAACTCTTAGAGACAGTATAGCAATAACTGGCTAAATTGACTCAAACTAATTGGGATCATATATTCCTTTTTAATTTAAGGCAACTTTTTTTGAGCAAATTCCTAAATAAAATACTACTTTATTATTTTCCTTTGAGAGGTAGGTGTCAGAAGGTTTCCATGGGTTTAAACAAGTTAAAACCTAAATATCAAAGCGTGAAATATTTTAGCAGTAAGTTAACCATCCACCCAGATTTGCCTGTGAATGAAAGCCTTCCAAGGATTTCGGGCCTTCAATACTAAATCCAGGAAAGTTCAAAACAAACTGGGAAGGTTGGTCACCCTACTTAGCAATCTGAGAATGATAGTTCAGCCTTGCTAAATAGCCGCTTTAATTTAATTGAAAACTGCTTTTATTGATAGTAGAATAGGTTTTTCTGTAGTTAGGATTCGGGCCTATTTTCCTCATCCCAACTTTGCCAAGGCCTGTCAAAAATATATAATAAGGACATTTTCACTTATCTTATTTCTTCTGTCTTCTATTTTCATTGATGCAGTTTAAAGAAAATTTAATTAATATAATCCTTACTATCTCAGAGTGGAGGTTTCTTATTTCCTGAGCAGCAAGTTGGTATAGGTAAATTGCTGGGAGTGCGGTGGGTTTGGGGTAAGTTGATAACTACAATTGTCACAATCTGGCCTATGGCTGATAGTAATAAATGAAGCCAGCAACTCTTGTGGAGAATCGAATAATTGGGGAAAAGCGGTTTTGATTAAGATGCGGTATAGTTCAGTGATGAGGAGCTTCTCAATTTAGACATTAACGCGTTTTCAGAGTTTTCAAGTGGCCACCTGTATCAGAATCCCATGGGGTGCTTATTAAAATGCTAACTTCTGGGCCCTTTAAGATGTCTGGGGTTTGTGACCAGGGATTTGTGGTTTTTGACAAGCAGTCAGGTGATTATTTTTGAGAACAATAAAGTTTGAGAACTCTGAAACCAGCAACTAGGAAAAGCCACTAATATTTATGAAATCAACTCTTAACCACAATGTAACTTGACCTAACCTGCCACACTGGAATGTGGCAAAAATGAAAGCATAGCTCTTTAAAATTCTGAAGTCTTCAGAGAAGTTTTGTGTTGATTCAGACTGTGCTGATCAATGTAGCCAAATGCAAATTAATGTGGGTAGGAAACAGTGAAAATCAGGAGTATGAATTAAAATGCGTTGCTATTCATCATCATAACCAAGAACAAGATGTGATAGTTATTGTGGAACATTGTGTGAAGATGCAATATAAATGCCAAACAAGGATGTTAGTGCCCCTCACTGATGGAGAGAATTCTGATCTTTGAAATTGCTACACATGCTTTAGGCCAGAACACTGTGTGCTGTTCATGGTTTCATGGGAGAGGTATCAGTACGCTTATGGCAAAGTTCAAAAGGACAGTTTTCAAAATTTGACAATGAGATCAACCCTGGTTATTATTCATTAAAGTGAAACCATTTGAGCACTTTCTTTTCGGGGGAAAATTTTTCAGAGATTACAGGGAATAAATAGAAATAGGTTTAAGAGGCAATGATGATATGTGGGTAAAATTTGAGATCCAGGTAGAATGAGTTTATCATGACAAATAAGGATTCTATGCCTGATTTGAATTGTGTCACTTTGATTAATTATTACTTGTTAGTTCTGTGTGCTAGGTTCTTTGAACAAGATCCAAGGCCATTGACCCATTCAGCTCATAGAAGTAACCTTAGAACTAAAATTCAATTGGGAAGTCATTGACATGGTAGTTATCTTTGCTGTTGTAAATAAATGTGTGTTGAATGAGATAAAGAGTATGACATTATTTTATATAAACTGTAACATTTTAATATTTATGAATGATGGTGACAGTGCCACCAGAACATTTAAAGTCCCATCATGGGAGTAGATGTTGGGTCCCTGCCTCCCACATGGGAGGCCCTGGTTCAGTTCCCGGTGCCTCCTAAAGAAAAAAACAAAACAAAACAAAAACCCAAAAAGTTCCATCATGGGACTGAAGAGATAGGGAGCAACCAATTCTTTTATATCCAAGGTTGACTTAGCCTTGGGGGATAATCTCAGTTGTGTTGATTATATATGATATGCATTTGCTTAACCTCCTGTACCACAAATACACTCATAAGCTTGCGAGGAGCTTCAGTTATCATGTATTTCTGCTTTCTATTTCAGAGAAGTCTAGAAAGTCTGTAAGTCTACCTATCTCAGAAAATGTTTAGACCAGGGTTTCTTAACCTTTTTTTGTTCCACGGACCCCTTTGCCAGTCAGGTGAAAACCAAAGATCCTTTACTAAGATCATACTATACTTTGTATTATTTAATAAATATATAACACCCGCACCAACATGTCCCCCCCAAAATAATGGTTTTTTTTTTAATTTCAATTTAAGCTAAGCTAATGGACCCCTTGTTCAGAACGCCTGGTCTAGACCATTTTCAGAGAGATGGTTAGATCTTAAAAACTTTTGGGAAAAGTCTGTTGGTCTTCCTTAAATTACTGTGAAGCAATTTTTCGAAATGTCTCTAAATTAGATTACTGTTACAATTTAAGCCCTTTATTTTAGTTTAGTTTATTTTTATTTTAGAATCCTTGTTATTTAAGTCAGAATGTGTTTTGTCATTATTTTTCAGAACGATATTTAGAAGCATGTTAGTGTCATCTTTATGCTATACCACAACATTTAAATATGGATAAAATCCAATTCTTTGGAAGGAAAGCATTCTCCTAAATACACATAAATATGGGGAGATCAGTGTGGGAGGGAAGACGGGCCATTGTGCTTTATGTGCCTTCAAGGCCGGAAAAGATTCAGACTTTATTAACTGAATGGACTTGTCTCTATATGCGTGAACTCTCAGCACTTTTTTAAAGTACTTTTTCTGCGTTAAGGGTTTACTTTCTGACTCATGCTCTGATTCAGCAGTTTTCCAGAAATGGCTCCCATCCTTCAGTTTGGCAGCATTTCTTAGAGGGAAAATGATATAGCTTCTTTGTATGTGTATATTTATTCAGATTCACATTATCAGCCCCAAAAATGTTTTATCATGTATTATAGCTTTCTTTCTGTTTTTGCTTTATGTTTTTTTTTCAGTGACGTTTTTCAAATATGCTTCATTATCCTCCGTTTTAATTTTTCTACATTAAATGCAATGCTTTATTAAAATTATGTGACAAAGAAAATTCATTTAGTCAAGATTTTCATGTTTTTATAGCCTGTAAATTTTAGAATGGTAGTGCCTCACAATAATCCTTTATGAAAAAATGCCTGTGTCTTGTAATATTTTAAGGTCAGTTTGCTAAAATTGTAGGCCAGACTTTGGTCTTGAAATATTTATGACTTATCATATCCAGTACACTTAAAATCTATTGTTTTTATTCAGTTATTGAAAAATATTTAAATTCAGTCTAGCAAGATCAATTTGCCTAGCTTTAAAATGCATCTGAAACATTCTTTAAAGGGAAGGACTGAATATTTCCTGAGTATCCTCCTGTGTTCCAGGTTCTACTAGACCAGTCAAAACATTGTATCTACTGCAACTGAGCCTTTAATTAGACTATGATGTCTTCCCTGGCTTGGGTATTGGTTATTCTTGATAAAATCTAGTATGCTCCTTTCAGCTTTGATGAAGCATATATATCTTTGCTCTAAAGTGTAAGCCAGGATCTTATTGGAACCAGAAAAAGTTGAGAGGAAGATTTTTTATTCTTTGGTATCATCTAAAATAATAGTAGAATTGGAATTATAAAAATTATTTTATT
>PVKH010004180.1:0-16869 GCA_004027955.1 Chaetophractus vellerosus
ACTATCAGGGGCCGGCTCAATAGCCCAGTGGATAGGGCGCGGGCATACCACATGGGAGGCCCTGGGTTCGATTCCCGGGGACCTCTCCTGGTGGGCAGACCACCTTGAGAATGGCAAGCCACTGTGGGCGGGCCGGAGCCGCTGTGGGCAGGCCAAGAAGCTGCCACGGACATGGCAAGAGCCGCCACGGGCAGGGCAGGTCGCCCGTGGATGGAGCGCAGCCAGCCACCCACGAACTGAAAGCCGGCCGTGATCGGACGCAGAGACCGCCCACAAGCAGGGAAAGCCACGCCTGCGCAGTGTCCACTCTCGGCACATCGCTGCAGCGGGGGGGAAGGGGAGATTTGTAATAAAATAAATAAATCTTTAAAAACAAAATTTTTTACTATCATCAACATGCATTGCCAAAAAATATTTCCATATTCCTCATAGGAACTCTGTACATTTTAAGTCTTAAATTCTCATTCTCTATCCTCATCTCATCCCCTTGTAACTTTTCAACTGGGTTATTTTCTTTTTGTTGTTAAATTGGAAAAAAAAAATCTTTATATATTCTAGATATTAAGCCTTGTGGTTTCCAAGTATTTTCTCTCATTGAAAGTTGTTATTTTACTTTAATTACAAAGATCTTTGAGGCACAAAAGTTCATAATTTTGATGAGGTCCCATTTATCTATTTTTTCTCTTATTGCTTGTGCTTTAGGTGTAAAGTCTAAGAAATGATTATCTAACACAAGGTCCTGAAGAGGCTTGCTACAATTTCTTCTAGGTGTTTGAGAGTTCTAGCTCTTATTTTTAGGTTTTTGGTGTGAGCTAGGGGTCTTCCTTCTCTTTTTGCAAATGGCGATCAAGCTTTCAAGGCACGGTATGTTGAAGAAACTGTTCTTTGGCAATCATGTGGCCTTAGCCACCTTGTGAAAAAACACTTGGCCATAAAGTAAGAATTGATGTCTGAGCTTCAATTCTGTTTCATTGGTCTATATATGTGTCATTGTGCTAATACCATGTTATTTTGATTACTGTGTTTTGTAATAAGTTTTAAGATCAGGAAATATGAGTCCTCTAACTTCATTCTTTTATTTTTCCAGATGACTAGCTTTTCATGACCCCTTACACTTCTGTATAAATTTGATGATTAGCTTTCCATTACTGCAAAGGAGGTTGTTAGAATTTTGATTGAGATATTAATGAATCAATAAATTTCTTTAGGTAGTATTTATATCTTCTTGATAGTTAATCTTGCAATCCATGATCATAAAATGTCCTGTCATTTATTTAGGGCTTCTTTGATTTCTTTTAGCAAAATTTTATAATTTTCTGTGTACAAATAATTTACTTTCTTGGTTATATTTACTCATATATTTGATTTTTTCATTGCTTTTGTGAATGGAGTTTTTTTCTTTATTTCTCCTTCTGATTGATCATTGCTTTTGTACAGAAACACTGCTGACTTTTGGGTATTGATATTTACCCTGTCACTTTGCTGAATTCATATATTAGCTCTGGGAGTTTTATTGCAGATTTTTCATAATTTTCTGTATATAGGATCATACCATCTGCAAATAGGGAGAGTTTTACTTCTTCCTTTCCAATTTGGATACCTTTTATTTCTTTTTCTTGGCAAAAACTTCCAGTGCAATGTTGAATAACAGTGGTGAGAGTGAGCATCCTTATCTTGTTCTTGATCTTAGTTTGAAAGCTTCCAATCCCTCTCCATTAAGTAGGATGTTAGCTGTGGGCTTTTCATTTATGTCCATTATCATGTTGAGGAATTTTCCTTCTCTTCCTAGTGTTCTAAGGGTTTTTGTTAAGAAAGGGGACTATAGTTTCTCAAATCCCTTTTCTGCATTAATTGAGATGATAATGTGTTTTTCCCCCCATTCATTCTGCTAGTGTAGTGCATTACATTAATTGATTTTCTTACATTGAACCAATATTGAGCAGTGGGGATCAATCTCACTTAATTATGGTGTATTAGTTTTTTTTTTTTTCATATGCAGTTGGCTGAGAGTTTGCTAGTATATTATTGTGGATTTTTGTATTCATATTCATAAGAGATATTTGTCTCAAGTTTTTTTTCTTTCTTGTTATTTGTTTATCCAGCTTAGGTATGACGGTGATGTTGGTCTCATGGAATGAATTAGGGAGTGTTCCTTCCTCTTCCATTTTTTTGGAAGAGTTTTGGCAGAGTTGGATCTGACTCCTTAGAATGTTTGGTAGAATTTCTCTGTGAAGAATTCCTCTGGTCTTTATTTTCTTGGGAGATTTTTGATTACTGATTCAATCTCTTTATTAATAGTTGGTTTTTTGAAATTTTCTATTTCTTCTTGAGTCATTGTAGGTAGTTTGTATGTTTCTAAGAATTTTTCAATTTCATCTAGGTTATTTAATTTATTGCCATATAGTTGTTTATAGTATCCACTTATAGTCCTTTAAATTTAAGTGTAGTGAGTTCTAATGTCTCCGTTTTCTTTACTGATTTTCATTATTTGTGTCCTCTTTCTTTTTTACTTTGTCAGTCTAACTAAAGCTTCAATAACTTTATTGATCTTTTAAATATTCAACTTTTGGTTTGGTTGAGTCTCTCTATTGATTTATGTTTTCTATTTCATTTAATTCTACTCTAATCTTTATTATTTCCTTCCTTCTGCTCATTTTGTTTTGTTTTTTCATTTTTAGTATAGTTCTTCCAGTTTTGAGGTTAAGTCTCTGATTTATAGTCTTTCTTCTTTTTAAATATAAACATTTAGAGCTATATTAAATTCTCAGTACTTCTTCATTGCATCCTAAAACTTTGAGTATGTTGTGTTTTCATTTCCAATCACATCAAGGTATTTCTTGATTTTATTTCTGATTCCTCTTTAACCCATTTCTTCTCTAAAAGTATGTTGTTTAATTTCCAGGTATTTGTGAATTTCCCTTTCTCCCTCTGCTTTTGATTTCTAGCTTCATTCCATTTTGGTCAGAGAATATACATTGCATGATTTCAATATTTTTTAATTTATTGAGAAGTCCTTTATGACCCAATATATAGTCTATCCTGCAGAATTGCCCATGTGAACTTGAAAAGAATGTATGTTCTGTTTTCTTTGAGTGAATCGTTTGGTCAAGTCCTACAATTCTTTATTGATCTTCTGACTAGATCTTCTATCCATGATTGAGAGTGGTGTGTGGAAATCTCCTATTGATGCAGAACCATCAATTTATCCCTTGAAATTTGTCAGTATTTGCTTTATATGCTTTGGGAATCTGCTGTTAGGTGCATATATATATTATAACCATGACATCTTCCTGTTGAAATGTCCCCTTTATCAGTATGTCATGACCATCTTTGTTCCTCATTACTGTTTTTCACTTAAAATCTGTTTCATCTGATATTAATATAGCCACCCCACATCCTTTTTGGTTACTATATGCATGGAACATTTTCTCCCATTCTTTCACCCTCAACTTACTTGCATCTTTGACTTACGGAGTCTCTTGTAGACCACACATAGTTAACTCGTGCTTTTGTGTCCATTCTGCCAATCTCAGCCTTTTGGCTGAAGCATTTAATCCAATTATGTTTAAAGTCACTACTGATTATACAGACATTTATTCTGCCATTTGCTAGTTAGCTATGATAAGTCATATATTTTCTGTCCCTCTCTTCCATTAAAGCTTACATTTATATTTATATGCTTTCTATTGTTGTATTATATTGAGTGTATTCTCAATTGTATTTGGATATATTTTCATCTGTTTTCCTTGTCATTACCATAGGTTTAAATTTAGCATAATAACTATTCAGTTGTAAGAAGAAATGAAATTGGGATGCATATGAGAATATGGATGAACCTTGAGGATATGTTGAGTGAAATAAGCCAGATACAAAAGGATGAATATGGTATAATCTCATTAATATAAACTAAATATGATGTATAACCTTATGGAGTTAAACTATACTGTTTAGGTTAGTAGGAGACAGAATGTGTGTTGAGAAGGGGGAGGTGATGCTGAATGTATATGGGGTAATTAATAAGGTTGATTGTAAATATGTGGAAATGGTTAAAGTTAATGATAACACATTAAAAAGAGTATAACTAACACTGCTAGTTTATAATATAAATGTGTTTGAGGCTGAAAGAGTAGTCTAGGGAGGTTTATGTTAATTGAAAGACAACTAGAGGATAATCTAGGGACTATATAATATAGTGATTTTGGTGGTAGATGAGGATTGTGGTTAATAATACAAATACAAGAATGTTCCTCTATTACAAGGTGTTGAGAATATGGCAATACATGGGAAAATACAACTAATGTAACTTAGAGTTTAGAGTTAACAGTGATATTGTAACATTTTTGTAGCAAAGCCAAAGAAGGCTCTACATCAAAGCTAAAGATCACACACAAAAAAAAGAATATGGGGTTTTGTTTTATGAGTTGTGACTATGATCACACATTTTTAATTTATTTTCATTAACAAGGAGACCTTGTTCATGGCATTTGATGAATCTGCACTAATTAGTTCATCTTTCAGAACACTTGAACAGTTGAGTTGTCTTGAGGGGGCTAAGATAAGATAAATATGACTGGACAGGTTTTTTTTGTTTTGTTTTGTTTTTTTTTTTGTGGTACCTCGGCTGGGGATTGAACCCTGGACTTTGTACGGGGGAAGCCAGCCCTCAACCACTGAGCCACATTGGCTTCCCTGACTTGGTTTTCAATTTGTTTGCTTTTTGCTTTTAGGGGGCACAAGGGATCAAACCCGGGACCTCTCATGTGGGAAGCAGGCACTCAACCACTTGGCAACATCCGCTGCCCTGGGCAGGGTTTGTTAAACTGATGCTTCCATAGTCTGTTCACCTGCCTTTTATCTGTTATTTTATTTTATTTTATTGAAGTTGAAAAAAAGTTTATAACAAAATAAAATAAAATTTAACAACCTAAATATTTTAGAATTATATTTGGTTTGATACCAACTTTACTTCAATAGAATGCATGTACATTTTTCCTATATCTCTCTGACCTTCCACTATTTTTTAGACTTATCACTTATATCTTTATACCTTGTATATTTAAAAACCTATTTTTATCATTACTTTTTATGTATTTGTATTTTAGCACCTTAAGGAAGTTAGAAGTAGAGTTACATACCAAACAATACTCTACAATAATACTAGCACTTATAATTATACAAATAGTAATTTGCAGGTCTTTATTTATTTATGCTGCTTTTGAACCACTGCATAGCGTCCCTTCATTTTAGTCAGAAGAACTTCCTTTTGCATTGCTTATATGGCAGGTCTAGTGGTGATGAACTCACTTAGCTTTTATTTATCTGAGAATGTCATAATCTGTCCACTTTTAATTAATTTATTTGTTTATTCCCATCCTCATTGTTTGCACTCATTTTCTGCTCTCTGTGTTCATTCGCTGTGTGCTCATCTTCTCTTTAGGAGGTATCAGGAACCAAACCTGGGATCTCCCATGTGAGAGGAAGGTGCTCAATCATGTGAGTCACCTCAGCTCCCTGCTTTGTTGTGACTTTCATTGTCTTTCCTCTTTGTGTCTCCCTGTTGCGTCATCTTCTTATATCAACTCACCACACCTGCCTGTTGCACCAGCTTGCTGTTTTGCTCATCTTCTCCAGGAAGCACCAGGAACTGAACTCAGGGCCTCATATGTGGTAGGTGGGAGTGCAATCACTTGAGCCACATCTATTTCCCTCTCCTTCATTTTTGAGAGAGTCTTACCAGATATAAAATTTTGGGCTGTCAGTTATTTTAATAAACACTGTAAATACTTCAACTCACTGCCTTCCTAACTCCATGGTTTCTGATAAGAAATTGGCCCTCAAATTAGGATTCTCTTTATACATAACACATTGCTTTCCTCTTGCAGCTTTCAGAACTCTCTCCTAGTCCTTTGCAATTAGTAGTGTAATCAACATATGAGGGGGTATATTTTTCTGCATTTTTATCCTATTTTGTGTTCTCTGAGTTTCTTGGGTGAGCACATTCACATCTCCATTGTTATTTCTTTGACTAGTCCTTCTATCCCTTTCTCTCTTTCATCTCCTTCTGGGATTCCCAACATGGATCTATTGGTGCATTGATGGTGTCCCATAGCTGTCTTAGGTTATTTTTACCTTAATATTTATTTTTTCTTTCTACTCCTCAGCTTGACTCATTTAAAGTCCATTTCTTCAAGTTCACTGATTTTTTCCTTCTGGTAGCTCCATTCTGCCCTTGAAACCCTCCTAGGTATTTATGATTTCAGTTATTGTGGTCTTCAACTTCAGTAGTTCTGTTTGGAACCCTTTTAAAATTTTATCTCTCTACTTAGACTCTCATATTGTTCATTCATTGTTTTCCCAATAACCTTTAGCTCTTTTTATTATGTTCTTTTATTTCCTTGTTTCATTTTTAAGATCATTTTTGGTTTGTTCACATTTTCAAGAGTCTTCTTTGTTAGTGCTTTGTTCACGTATATTAATCCTAGTCCTTTAGATTAACCATCATTTCCTGTTTCTTGGTTTGTCTTGTACTCTTTTGTAACACAATGTACATTTTCATATTTAAATGGGAACACTGAGATTTACTCCCTAGGATGTCTCTGTTTCCTATTTTTTTATCCTGATAGTGATGAAACAGAAATTTTCTTGAGCTTCAGCCCTCCTATTGAGATTGTCTGCCCAAGGAAAATGCAGTGTGCAGAGATTTCTATGTCTTTCTGGGCCTCTGTCTTGTTCTGGAATTTGCTTCTTAGGTATTTAGGGGTTTGGTTGTCTCCTCTGTTTTTCCAGAGGATAAACCTCCCTCTCCAAGGTATTTGAAGCCAGAAGGACTTTGTCTCAAATTCTCCATCTTTATAGTTTTTCACACCTCTTTCATTGTTTTATGCTGCTTTTGCCTGTAGGACAAATTCTGGGAAGAGTGCTACCCCAAGGAAGTCTTTCCCAGCCAAAACAGTGCCAGGACCCCATTAAGGGGGTACAGATCAGCTTCAAAGTGTTCCACTGATGACATCAAAGAGGGTGCCAAAAGCTGCTCTGGCAATTCCCTAATGCTGAGCTTTGCATGGCTTCACAGCAAATGTAGCCCTAAGCTAACTGTCTCCACATCCCTGAGGAAGCACTCCCCTTTAAATCTCCATTGCCTCCACCCTTGTCTGGGGAGGGTTGCTTGAGAGAAGATGCACTGACTGACTTTGTTCTGGATCATCTCTTCAAGGATACTTGCAAAATAAATGTTTAGGAAGATAGAGATTGTTTTCCTCCAAAGCAAATTGGTGGTTGGTTTATCTTTGGTGTAATAAATGTTATGTCTCCACCTAGGGTAAGATTTGGACAGGCTTGATGGAAAATATGAAAACACATAAGCAAAATTTATGAGACAAGACTATTCAAGACATTGGTTATCAACTACTGAAGATCAGTGTTACCCAAGTGAATGGACACAAAGGAGGTAAACTCTAGTACTGCCTTGAGAGAATTTCCATGCTATGGATTAAGAAGGGAAACTATGGTAGAGTCAAACATATTGCCTGAGTTTGGAGCTGGAAATCAGAGGGAAGAAAAGTCAAGGCATGTTGAGTTTGCAAGCCAGAGTACTAGGGAAGAGAGTGCTGCATAGTGACAACACCCTGAATATCTGCAAAGGCACCACTCATATGTTCAGTATAGTACTAATCAGCACATACATTACAAGAAACTATCTTCTTTCCAGAGATATATGTCTATAAGCTCAAAGCCAATGTCAACATGCTCTATCTCTATGAGTAATTCTTGCCTACTGAATCACCCCACATTTTCTCAAGACATTCGTACCAAGAGTTTGCTAGATCATCTTTTTCATATGTTGCTTTGTAAATGTTTTTAAATTGATATGAAGATTTTTAAAATTTATGTTGTGAACTCAAATATATTCTTAATTCCTAGAGGAACCCAATTCTACTCCAGGCATATAGTAAGGCTTTAAATGATTGATAAATGACAGTACAACAAAAAATCTCTAGATGTATGTATCACTCACCCAGAAGGGGTGCTGAAGCAAAGTACCACAAATCTGTTGGCTTTTATAAAGAGTGCTTATTTGGTGTAGAAGTTTAGAGTCACAAAGCCCTAAAGAGTCAAACTCAAGGTACCATAAGAGAAACGTTCTTACCCAAAGTCTGTTGCCATGTGTTGAAGCAAGATGGTGGGCAATGCCTGTGGGGGTTAGTGTCCCTCTTCCTTTTAAGTCTCCTTGGTCTCAGCTTCTTCTGATCTCAGCTGTAGACTTGGATAAGTCTTGTCTCTTTCCCTGGGGTTCATTTCTTTCTGGGCTCAGCTGCTCTGTTCTCTTCACAAGGTCAGCTGTAAACTATCATGCTCATCTCTCTTCCTGGGGCCTCTGCCATCTCTAATGAGCCATCTCAATTCCTCTGTGTTCTTCTCCTTTGTGTCTCCTTCCCTGTGAGAGTCTGTTTTATCAGCCCACCAAGGGGCAGGTACTCAAAACTGAGTTGCACTCTAATGATGTGGTCAAATCAAAGTCCTAATATTAGCATAGTTTAATTAGATATCTCTGCTGAATCTATTACAATCAAAAGGTTATCACACTCAGAGGAGCAAGCCAATTGACAAATATAATGTTTCTTTTTGGAACTCATAAATAATCTCATACAGCCATGCTCCACCCTCTGAATTCTAAAAAGTCTTTGCAATGTTCATAAAACCTTAAATCCTTTCTGTTAGCAATGCTAAGTACAAAATCACATCACAACCAGTTTAAAGAAGTACTAATTGTTTTGGGGCAAAGTCTGGTCTGGCTGTAGAACTCTGAAACTTAGAAAACAATTTATCTTCTTCCAATATACAAAGGGATGGATAAAGGGTAAACATTTGCATTACCATAAGGAGAGCCTGGGAGGGAAACATGAGTTACAGGGCCTCTACAGTTCCATACATCTGCAGGGCATACTTCATTAGTTTTTGAAGTCTGAGAGTTATTCTCAAGACGATGTTTCTTTTCTACTTGGGGCCTCAGGGGGACCTATTCTTTCCATAGGCTTTCCCAATGGCCATTCTCTTGGTTCTTCCTTCATCAAGCATCTGAGTGGCAACTGAACTCCAGACCTCACCCTCCAAGAATGTTGGGGTGATGACCACAATTTACCCAATCTTTGGGTAGAGTATCAACCCTCTTAGTAAAGTGAGGGGAAGACAATATTCTCCTAATCTCTGGTCTACAGGCCAAACCCTCTCAGAATAATTAGTTGTTGACCTGGTCTTTCCTAATCTATGAGGGACAGGCCCACCCAACACAGAACTATGGTGTGTTGACCTTACTCTCCCCAACCCTTGGGGAATGTGCTCCACCTTCTCTGTAGCCTGAGGTTGGAAAACTCTCCCTGAACAGCATGCTGGACTGTATTAGTCAGCCAAAAGGGTGCCTTTGCAAAATAATAGAAAATGGCTGGTCTGTATAAAGGGTATTTATTTGAGGTAGAAGCTTACAGTTAACAGGCCACAAAGCATAAGTTTCTTCCCTCACCAAAGTCCATTGCCACGTGTTGGAGCAAGACTGCTGCCGACGTTTGCCAGGGTTCAGGCTTCTGGGGTTCTTCTCTTCCTGGGGATGCATTTCACTCTGGGCTTAGCTCCTTTGCTTCCTGCACAAGGTCAGCTGTCAGGTGAATGGTTCACTTCTCTTCTCCTGGAGCCTTCTCTCCAACATCAGAACTGCTTCTCAAAAACTGCTTCTCAAATCTGCTCCCTCTGTCCTTTGCCTTGCCTTTTATATTTGATTCCCCCACCCACCAAGGGGTGGAGCTCAATGCCCTACTGATGTGGCCCAGTCAACACCCTAACCAACCAGATTAACAGATCAGTTTACAAGCATGATTCAATATGGATTTTTGGAATTCATAATTACATCAAATCACCAAATGGCTTCATGGACCATCCACATACTTCAAATGCTGGAGCAAACTCATTCTCTCTGTACACATGGTTGGGGTTTCTCTCTTTGCCCAGATAGATGTCATAATTTCAGATCTCATCTTCCATGTTCTTTCTCTTAAAGCCATTTTCCCTTCCAGTTTTCCATTCAATGTCCCCTTTAGTCCAAGCTGACAGTGGTTTTGTTCATACAATTCTCAAAAAGCTTGTTGGCTTAGCATGCAAGAAGCAGGGATCCAAGCCATCAGACAGTAAGACTTTCCACAAGTATTTCTTAGATAACTGTATTTCCAATGCTGACTTAAAAATTCCAAGTTTAGTTAATTCCTCACATGGGACACTGTAGTCTGGAGGTTTGATTTCCAGAGCTTGGAATTTCCAGAATCAGTTTCTGAGCTTCTTTGTGCCCAACAATTCAGTTCTCAGCTTATCTCTCTTGTCTAGCATTTTACTATAAGCTGCAAAGAGAAGCCATGTTGCATTCTCCAAGTTTACTTTGGGAATTTCTTCAGCTAAATGCCCAGGCTTGCCATTTTCAAATTCTGCCTTTCATGAAACATCAGAAGTTAATCTTGTTAAGTTCTCTGTGACTTTAAAACACAGGTCACCTTTCCTTCAGTTTCCAATAATAGTTTCATCATTTACTTCTAAGACCTCATAAAAAGTCTCTTTAGCATCCATAGTCCTAACAACAGTCTCTTCAAAGCAATCCAGGTATCTTCTATCAAGCATGTCATAATTCCTCTAAAAAATACCCCTTAGCCATTGATAAAACTGTTCCAGTATTTTGGTATTTGCAAAATCACGACCCTACTCTCCTGGTACCAAATTCTGTGTTAGTCTGCCAAAAGTGATGCTGATGCAAAGTTCCAGAAATCTGTTTGTTTTTATAAAGACTATTTGTGGTAGAAGCTCACAGTTACAAGGCCCTATAGAGTCCAACTCAAACTTACTTCCTCACCAAAGTCTGCTGCCACATGTTGAGGCAAGATGACTGGTGATATCTACAAGTGTTCAGCCTTCCTTCAACCTCTTATGGCTCCATGGTCCCAGATTCTTCTGATCTCAGCTGGCATAAAGCTCATAACTCTCCCCAGGGATAAATTCTTTACAGGCTCAGCTTCTCTGTTCTCGTCACAAGATCAGCTGTAGAATATCAGGCTCATCTCTCTTCTCAAGGCATGAGACGTGTCTAATGAGCTGTCTCTCTTCCTCTGTGTTCCTCTTCTCTCTGTGTCTACTTCCATGTGAGTCTGTTTTATCCACCCATCAAGGAGGTGGGGACTCAACACTGAGTTGAACTCTAATGATGCAGTTGAATCAAAACCCTAATCTTAATATCATTTAATCAGACTTTTCAGCTGAATCTTATTCAATCAAAGAATTATCACACCCAGAGGAACAAAACAGTTTACAAACAATCTCTATTTTTGGAATCCATAAATAATCTCAAACTGCCACAATTTAGAACTGACTAATAAAGTATTATAGTGATTTATAATTTTACAAGATCTTTTAATCACTTTTGAGCACAGCCCATAATTTACTGTGATTTGTTACTATGATAAATCATAAGGTTATTATGACGATTTCAATGTTTCAACTGGATAAAGAGCTAAATGCAAAATTTCCTTTTTTAAAATGGGATATGGAGAATTATTCAGTAATAAGAGGAATGAGAAGTGAGAAATCATCCTTCTGCTATTCTTACTTATATATTTCTTCAGAATTTACAAATACCTTTCATCCTCCATATTAGTGTTAAATTCCAATACTACTATTTAGTGAACCAGTAAATAATATTGTCTTTATGGAAGAACAAACTGATTTACTATTGTTCAGCATGAAGTTTTGACATTTCTTTTTCTTCTTATTATTATTTCAATTTATTTGGGCTTAACCAGAAAAAAAAATAGTAGTAGGCAGTTATACATTTTTATAATTCCTTGTGCTGTTTGTGTACCTCTTATCTGAGATTTAGAGTGGCTTTTATTCTTGATTACCTCTATTCACTTTTTATTCTTTTATCCTGCCCTGTACTCTTTGATTTCATTGACATAATCTTTTTTTCCCTCTCTCTTTTTTTCTTCATTTATCTGAGCCAATTCTCCTTTCATTCCAAGACTCTTGCCCTTAAGACATTGTCATTAACCTCAGATATGGAACTTTGTCAAAAATGCTTTCTAGAGTGGAAACAACTTTGCCATTTCATTAGAAAATGTGCAATTGTGTTCCAAAACTTTTGTTATTTTAATCTTCAAGGTTATTGTTTCTGGGCATGGGGATAAAATGCTTTTTTTTCATAATGAAATTGTACTATGCCCTTCTTCAAGGCATTTCAACTTTGACTACTGACTATGTACTTAGGTTGATAATTCTCCACACCAGACAAGCAATGTCAATCACAATATAATTAGGAAATTATAAAAGCCTAAAATTCCTGGAGATTTTTAAGCATAGCCATTGTCTTAGTTTGCTGACCTCTATGACAATTACTTCACAATAATGGGAATTTATTGGCTCACATTTTTGAGGCTATGAGAAATTCTAAATTGAGACATCAGTGAGCCAAAGTTTGTAACATTTCTTTGGTTTATAAAGGAATCCAATAATCCTGAATCAGGCCCACCTTCTTTCAGTTGGCCTGTACCTTAACTAAATAACATCTTCAACAGAACCTATTTACAATGTGTACACACTCAAACAAATTAGGATTAAGATTAAGAATATATTTAAATTGGGTATATAGTTAAATCTACCACAGGCATTATACCATCCTTTCTTATCCTTATTATCTTGACTACATCAGTTCTGTCCACAGGTAGGAGCTCACATGTTGTTATTGCATCATCATAAGTCAAGCTGTAAAAAAGATGGTTTTGTTAGTCCTTCATGGAAAGTCAAATGAGTTACAGTGACTTAAAGTCACACTTGTATTATGTTTGATCTAAATTATGAGAATTATTTAATATATTACTTCAAAGATGACTAGAAAGTTAACATAATTAAATCTTGTGTAAACAATATCTTTAGTGTGAGATATTTCAAAATAAAAATTCAACAAATTGGCACAAATTAAGAAACTGGAAAAATCTGTAAAAATATAGTGTGTGTCATGTTGAAGAACACATAAGTTTAAGTAAAATGTCTTTTATTCAGAGTCTATATTATTTAAAAGGAATTAGTGGATCCTTTCAGCTAATAGAGTTCATGGCTTTATTTGAATGGAAACAGTTTCACTTTAAGCAATCTGGTATATTTAGTCTTTTTTTTTACAGTTAAACAAAATAATAGTTAATGGAAGAAAAATAAGATCTATTGAACAGTTATTCCAGGTTTTAATCCTCACAGCAACCTACAATATTTGAACATCATCAAGTTAAAATTAAATCTGGGTCTGACTAATGCTTCAGACCATTCTTTGACTAGTGTGCAAGTTTTCATAAAGTATCGTTCCAGAAACATATCAAGTTGCCTATGAATTCATGTTAAAATGCAGATTCCTCAATCTTCCTGCAACATTCTGTATCACAATCTCTGCTGGCAAACATATTTTAATAATCCTTACTGGTGACCCTATATATGCAAAGTTTAAAAAACACAGGCTATGGCATGCTTTTTGCAGTATTAGCTAATTTTGTGCCCGATAAATAAGAGTCCTCAACTCTTGACTAGAGCAATGATTTTAAATATTAAGTCATATGCCATGATTTATTTTTAGGCTGCATATCTTGGTCCTGTAAAAATCAATGAAAGAATTGGAAAACTGAACTGAGAAAGATAGACTTTCTTAAGGGACATTAAGAGAGTGCAGCATCAATAAAATGTTCAAGCTAGACTGTTATAGTTTACTGATATATAAGTTGTTCTTTTAAGGCATAACTTTCAGTTACTAAAATAGTTTCCATGGACTCATCCATAAATCAATGCTGATATCTAATGGAAAAGAGGGAATAATAGGCAAGGGCTACTAGTTCATTTAGTCACAGCACTTCCTTCTTAATGACAGAGTTCAATGCAAATTTGATGGGATACTCTGGAATGTATAGGGCTATAAATACATTATAAGATCATAGGCAAAACACATTAATAAAATATTAATTATTGAGAAATCAAGGGAAATGAAAGATGAGGTGGCTCTGCCCATTATCACATGTATTTTGTCATCCACATGGCAAAAACAAGAAAAATAATGTTTTGCAATAAAAGAATGGCATGCCACTTATGAACTGTTTTAGTTTTATTTGTACACAGAGATAGGAATACTTTCAGAAAAAATAAAGTTAAAAAATGAAGATTAGTATAAAAAAAGTGGTAGGATATTTTAAGATTAGGTAAGATAAAAATGTGTCATTAAACCAGTTTGTCAAGAAATCCAAAGAATTACTGTACAGTATGAAACTTCTTTAAAGAAGAAGCTCTTGCACAGAACATAATGACTGATAACTATACTTGGTTGGTATGTCCAGAAAGATTCTATAAATGAAAAATTAGAAACAAAAAGAGCTATATCCCAGGCAATGTAAGATATTTGTAACTTGGATTTTAAAATTTATTCACAGAAGTTAATTCTACCATAATATAATGGTAGAAAATTGAAAGATCACTTGTCATTTCTTCAATGTTTAAAAATTGCTTTTGTCAGTATCTACTGCTTTGTAAAATTATGCTAAGTGATGAAAATAAATATTTTGAACGCAGATTAAATTACACAGGTTAAGTGCTGGTGTTTGAACATGCACCAACATATTTGAGAAAACAATAATAAAATAAAACCACATCTTACAATAGTTAATTCAGTCATCACTATTAAAATAATGTTTAACTTAACAATAAATTGACATTTAATCACTATTCTAGATGTTTCATGATTGCAATAGAATTCAAGAATGAAATGAACAAGAATAATTTCTTTATTTTTGGTTCCATTCCACCATATATAAACTGAATAGAGGGTACTGTATCAGAGAATGCTAAGTAAATGTTAACATATAAAATATGATTTAGTGAGAACTGATAATAAACTATAGATAGTTGACTCATGTCTGATAAATTTTCATCATGATTCAAAAAAACCAATAAAAATATTTTTTCATCAGCTTTTGAAGTGAATTGGTAGTGAGCAGCAAAAATGACTCAGGAACCAGAGTTTCATTCTGATTCCCTCTGAAATAATTAACTTTTAGCAATAAGGGACTACAAAGAATGAAAAAACACTGGAGAAGATAAAATTAGACAGATAACTGCCTATGGCTTGGAAGAGTAGTTAAAATCTTTTTTCCTTTTATGTAATGGGAAGATGAGAGAGAAAACACTCTCCATCTTAGTCTTGTTTAGGTCCCGTTACAGACATATCAATATTTCCTCATTGATAGACTGTAGTTACTGTGGTTACACCCCGATTTGATTGTCAGAACTAGGTCAACAGAATTCCTAAACTATAGAAAACCCCTTGTCTCCTAACTGTGGACACCAGCTTACCTACATGGTACAAATGGAGAATCTAATCTGCCTTAGCATTATTTCTGTCCTAAATTTACAACCCAAATCCACTAATAGCGTCCTTGTGTTTAAGCCTCTGCTTATGCAATATTTACTGTAAGATCTGTGTTTTGGTTCCTGCTAGTATTCTCCTTTTTGAATTTCAACCAATATCTATTTATTTCTTTCCATCTGTTCCTAATATTATTCTCCAATCAACGGATGTCAGCAGCAGCATAAAATTCACTGGTGACTTTTTAGAAAAATTTTTATTTTTCACTGTATACTGCTCATCTACCTGAACTTTATCTTCTTCTTTACTCAGACCTATATTAAAAGGCTAATCTGCTCCAGGAAACTGTCTTGCCTCTATACCCTAATCATCCCTAAGTTTGATTTTCTCAGCTATGAAGTATGTTCAGAATTTTAACACATTATGTGCTTAATATTCTCGATGTGAAAAATCCTATATTATTTATAGACTGTAACTCATAATAATCATTGCTATTATAAACCACAACTCATAGCAGTAAATATTGATTCTTACCTTGTGGCAGCATCATGATTCCAGAGGCACAAATATTCTTAGATAGAAAAAGATTTTGTTGAACTTATTGACATAGAATGACATATTTAGGAAAAATTGTAATATACACTCAAAAATTAGTTGTCAAAATTATCAACCAATTGGGGCCAGCTCGATAGCCCAGTGGATAGGGCGCTGGCATACCACATGGGAGGCCCCGGGTTCGTTTCCCGGGGACCTCTCCTAGCGGGCAGACCGCCTTGAGAATGGCAAGCCGCCGTGGGCAGGCTGGAGCCGCCATGGGCAGGGCAAGAAGCTGCCACGGACATGGCAAGAGCCGCCACGGGCAGGGCAGGTCGCCCGCGGATGGAGCGCAGCCAGCCACCCGCGAACTGGAAGCCAGCCGTGAACTGACGCAGAGACCGCCCACAAGCGGGGAAAGCCGCGCCTGCGCAGTGACCACTCTCGGCGCGTCGCCGCAGCGGGGGGAAGGGGAGATATGTAATAAAATAAATAAATCTTTAAAAAAAAAAAAAAAAAATTATCAACCAATCCCTGAAATGAGACTATATCTTTGTATTCCTAAAATCCATTTTTCATATTATTAATATTCATGTGTGCATACCTATTAGAGCATACACACAGCAACAGAGTTTATTTCTTCTTTTTCATTTATTTCTTAAATACAATAAGAATTAACAAAATTTAGATATGGCAATCTTTACAAAAGAGTAGGGAGTCCTACAAATTTAATCTTTATAGGGGCCCGGCTAGATAGCTCAGTGGATAAAGAGCTCGCTGGGAAACCACATGGGAGGCCCCGGGTTCGGTTCCCGGGGACCTCTCCTAGCGGGCAGACCGCCTTGAGAATGGCAAGCCGCCATGGGCGGGCCGGAGCCGCCGTGGGCAGGGCAAAAAGCTGCCACAGACAGGCAAAG
>PVKH010004181.1:0-23762 GCA_004027955.1 Chaetophractus vellerosus
GCGACCTGCCCTGCCCGTGGCGGCTTTTGCCTGTCCGTGGCAGCTTTTTGCCCTGCCCACGGCGGCTCCGGCCCGCCCATGGCGGCTTGCCATTCTCAAGGCGGTCTGCCCGCTAGGAGAGGTCCCCGGGAACCGGACCCAGGGCCTCCCATGTGGTTTCCCAGCGAGCTCTTTATCCACTGAGCTATCTAGCCGGGCCTTTTATTGCATTTTTGAAATAAAATTTCCTCAGAGACTAAAATATGGTAATGACAAGGTAAAATTTAACATTTTCATATGTTATTTTATACTTTTTAATTAATTGTCTATGACTTCAAACTCAGGAAAACACTTCACTTGATTTACTAATATAATCAGTTTTTAACAGTGTCAGGTAAATAAAGAAACTTTTATTAATCAAAATTTTTAAAAATGCTCTACTAAATTGAAGTTAGTGCACCACAAGTTGAAAGAATAAAGAGATAAGCTTTTGAATTATTAGATTTTTAGAAATTAAAGATACAAACACTAAATTCCAATTTCTGAGAATTAAAAGAAACATCTCATTGAAATGGGAATTTGAATTTGTAAAACATCTTGAGGAAAAATTCTTTCTTATGTTTATTAAAATTAAAATTAAAATTAGTCATACATTTTGACCAAAGAATCCCTATTTGGAGATCCTCGCCTATAATAATAAAAATATTAATAGAGAAGAGTTGTAGTGACAAAAACCTGAAACTTGAATTTATGTAAATAAGATAATTGAATAATACATGATAATTTTCATGTAATATGCTTACTTATATGTACTTTTAAAGTTCTAGCAGGATGTAAATGAAATAATAAATATGGATATATAAACTATTTCCACAAAGTTATTTTATTTACATGTCTTTATTTGCCAGGGTTGCTATGACAAATATGACAAATTGGTTGTCTTAACCAACAGAAATATATTATCTCACAGTTTTGGAGGCTAGAAGTACAAAATCAAGGTATTACCAGGCCATTTTTTTCTCCCAGAGACTGCAGTATTCTGCTGGCAATCCTTGGTGTTCCTTGACTTGTCTCCTCTGGCTTCTCCTGTGTGACTGTCTCCTAATTTCCTCTGCTTATGAGTACTTCATCTGTAGTGGATTAAATCCCATCCTAATTCAATTTGACCTCATCCAAATACAATTTTTGAAGATCATATTTACAAATGAGTTCACATCCACAGGACAAAGGGTTACGACTAGAACATGCCTTTGTGGAGAATATAATTCAATCCACGAGAATAGGTGGAATAGAAAGTATTTGTTTGTTTTCTACAAACAGAGACAAAATTGTTGAATGATGCACCTCAGAATGATGACATCAGTTATATCAGGGTATGAGATTGCAGAATGTGAGAAAAACTACATAAATTTTTATAGTAAATAGTTTAAAATATAATAAAAAATAATATATGATATAGATAACATATATACTTTACATTTATATTTATATATCATATTACACAATAATGTTATGATTAATATGGATATAAAATAAAATAATACAATAAATTACTATGTGTCATATGTTATATATGCTATGATTTTTATATTTTTGTTTGTCATATTTATAATAATTGTATATAACATATTTTTGTTATATATATTAACTACTTACATAGAATAAGAATAGGCAGAGATAACCTGTTTAGCATATCTTTACATAAATATGAAAAATACAAGCATGCATATATGTACAGAAAAGTTAGGAATATGGGAATGAAAGAACTATCAAATGTTACATCAATGATAGAAGTTTACTGTATTTTTCAAACTTTACATAACCTTTGGAATTTCAAAAAATAATCATACTTTCTATTTAAAAATAAATTAAAGCTATTTTTAATTAAAATAACAAATCTTTATTTTAAATCAGAAATACTTCTGTAATTCTGTTTTATAGTAGGATGATTATTGTAATTTCCAGTAGGTTTCCCGGCTTGCTACAACAATCACAAAAATCAATGCTAAATTTTCCTTTTGATATATCTTCAGTGTATTGGTATGTTTATTCTTTCATCAACATGGTAATTTTTAGTACCTTCTAATTCTAATTTTATCTCCTTTTAACCAGATCTTTGTTTTGGGAAAAGGTCTGGAGAACATTATAAATAAATGAATAGCTCTGCTTCCAAAAGTCTTAGCAGATCAATGATATACTCACCCTTTTCCCTAAGAATTGCCCTTTGGCAAGATTTTATTTATAAATATAAAGCACATAATAATATGATTACCAATAAGTAAAGAAAATCAAGACAAATGCAAAGGAAGCCACTATGTTTAATTGCTGTAGTGGCTTAAAAAGAATAAACAGAGACTGGGATATATCAGGTCAAATTGCAAAGTAAAAAATATATTCCAAAATATTCTGTATAATTCCAAACTAAAGCGACATGTAGAAATCTTTCAGCCTCTTATATTTACCCTGAAACAGGTGTTATTCATATTTCTTAACATCAGCTTTATAAAGAAGTTCCAGTGTATTTGGGATTGAATAGTAAACATTCCATAAATCAGGTGACACATTAGCATTCGTACAAATCCCTCACAGTAATTTCACATGGATGAAGTAATCTAAATTTAAAGCTTGTTTATAAAAATGAAATCAGCAGAGCCCTTTCCCTCCGTTCTCCAAATCCTAAACATGAGATTAGTACTCTTTTCTAAAAGTGGTTTGGAATGAAAATCTTAACCTTTGATTTTTTTTAACTAATTGTTTGAAATCTTTTCTTTTGGGGGGAGTCCAATTCAATATGCATTATCTGAGAAAACTGTATGTACTTAGCTGATATAGATAGAACTGCAGTGTACAATTTTATTATTGACTTCAAAGAGCTCATGAAAATTCTGAAAGAAATTATTTATATTCATAATATTATAAGGTAGGTGATACTATAAAGAAACAACTAAAATTTTTTTGAACATTAATAAATACTAAAGGATATAAAGGAGAAGATATGTACATTGAGGGGTCTTGAATTCATCCAGTTTTAATATGAAATACTAAGCTTTTACATTATGGATTTTTTCACATCAAACCCTATTATAGGTAGAACTTCACAGAAATTTACGTATATATTTTATTTTAAATACATATTTTGAACAAATTAAATGTATACTTAATATATATTAATTAATACATAATACATATTAATGAACATAGTAATAAACAATTAATTATTGAACATATTAACACTCTAACATACATACAAATATATGCAATATAATTTTATATTCATAAGATTTTGCAGGGAGAGGGAAAGGCAGTTGTAATATGGGGGCTTTTTTGAGACTTGGGAATTGTCTTGGGTGACATTGCAATGGCGGATATAGGCCATTTTATATCATCAAATTTCATGCAGAACCTTGTGGGAGAGAGTGTGGTCTACAGTCTGAACTGTGGACCATGCTTAGTGGCAAAGCCCCAAAATATGTATATCTATTGCAGGTGATGTGCCACACTGATGAAAGATGTATGTGTGGGAGGTTGTGGGAGGTGTGGGGGGTGGGGCATATGGGTACCCCTAAAATTTTTGTGCAACATTTATGTTATCCTTAAAAAAATTAATTACAATTATAAAAAAGTAAGCACTAAAATCTGATGAGATGATTGGTAAAGCTTATTTAATGGGTATCTTCATGTTTCTGTCTTGAGTATATCTCTTTCTTTTAATTTTACCTCCCTTGGAGCAAAAGTCAAAAAAATAAAAAAAAAAAGCACTAAAAGCCTTAGTGTGGTGATCACTCCCTGTAATGAACAGAGTCAATAATCAAAGTTTCAGCAAAGGGTCATTTGCTGCTGTCACTCTGTAATTTATACAACTTTGCCTTGTACACCTGCTCCACCACACCCCCTAGTGTGTTAGCTTGCTGGTGAAGGTGGGGGTGCACAGTAGATGCCATCTCATTTCTCACAAAGGATGCCTAAAAGACAGAGATTATCAGATTATCACACTCCAATAGAAACCAGTAACAATGTGCACAAGCCGTGCATGTAACTTAAAGTTTTCTAGTAGCACAATGGAAAAATTTAAAATAGGTCATATTGATTTTAATAATATATTTTATGTAACCAATACATCCAAATATCATCCTTTGAACATGTAAATGATATGAAATATTGAAATATTTTGTGTTCTTTCATTTTTTACTGTCTTCAAAACCCAGTGTGCTTTACAGTTCACATCTCAGCTCAGCCCAGGCACATTTTGAGACATTTGTGGTGGGGAGTGGCTACTATTTTGGAAGAACAGATCTAGGTCTTACCTTTCTTCACCACCTGGCAGCCTTGGCCTTGTTAGTAGGACCCTGCTACTCAGGACCTTGAATCTTGAGTAAGTGACAAAGAGGAAAATAGCTATTGAGTTTTATTAAAGCACAAAATGTGCCTCTAACTGTGCTGCAACTCTGGCCAGACTGTTTCAGATAAATGATCATTTGGAGGCTTTCAACTTTTTACTCCTCTGAAGCTGCCTTATTTAAAGCACTTATTCCAGATCTGTTTTTCTACCTTTCCCATTGCTTCTTTGAGTCTGATATATTTCTAAATATTATTATAATTATTTTTAAGGAGAAAGACAAAGTGAGATTCTATTACATGAAGCTGAATTGCTCCTAATTAGCACATAATAATAGTTTTGGATAAAAGTGAAAAAACTAACCATGGCCTAAACTCCAACTTCATTTTTAAATATTAGTGATATAGAGTAATTGGCTCTAGGGATTTTTTCTTTAGTTATGAAAATTTATGTTATAACTTGGAGTACATGCTCTGGATTAGTGTCCAGATAATTAGTTGCAACTCAGGAACTTCCTTCATTCTTTTATTTATTTGCTATCTTTTAAATTTATTCATTTTTCAGCAAATATTTATAGAGATAGATAATGCTTGATAAATAATGAGATATAAAGGTGAATAAAAACACAGTATATATAATTCAAGGGTTTATTTTCTTATAGGATTTGTGCCACATACACATATATAAAATATGACTGATACTACATGATTGTTATCAATAAGATGCTATATAATTTCAGGTATGAAAGTGATAATGGTTTTACAGAAGAAATGACAAGTATCTCAGGATTTAAATAAGGAGTAGCATTTTATTTTCTAAAAATATGAGTAATACAGTGGATAATGAAAGAAAATGCAAAAAGGCTAGAAATGACAGAGCATAATTTTGGAGTCAAGATGACCAGTTTAACTTGAGTATAATAGAGCTACATATAGACAGTGGCCTTGCTTTTGAGAGTCAGCAAATTGAGAGTTTCTGGATTTTACTGATTCATGAACAGTTTATCACCTGGCCTCTCTTTTGTAAATGGAACACTTTTGTAAGATACATAGTCTGAGATCTGGAAGCAGAAAAACGCTAATTGGCCTATGTGGGGGTTAGGCCTTTAGCCTTGACCTCATTAGCACCAGACTTTAAGCAGCTAAGGTACCTAATTGAAACTGGCTCAAAGTAAAGATTGTTCTGGTTACCTTCTTATCCCTTCATTTAAAAACAAAAGTATACTAAGAGCTGTCTAATAATACTATTCAGTACAAAACATTGCATGGAACAGTTTATCTTTACATGTCATTATTAATATTTTTACAAAGTTGCCTAAAATGTGTTTCCATGCATATGTGTACACTAGATTTATAAGTAAATTTAAACACTTTTTTTCAAGAATACTAGGATATAAATGTTACGTGCCCTTTAGAATTTCAGAACCTGCTTAGCTGATGCTATTCTCTCTATCCAACTCGCACAGTTAAAATAGTACTTAGTATGATTAGTACTCAAATTGACTGAGATCTCAAAGAAGAAACCCATTTCAGTCATTATATAAAAATTTCCTGTCTGAAGCCAAAATATAAAAATAGATATTTTAGGGGCCGGCTGGATAGCCCAGTGGATAGGGCACCGGTATACCACATAAGAGGCCCCGGGTTCGGTTCCCGGGGACCTCTCCTAGAGGGCAGACCGCCTTGAGAAGGGCAAGCCACCGTGGGCAGGGCAAAAAAAAGTTGCCAAGGACAGGGCGAAAGCCACCATGGGCAGGGCAGGTCGCCCGCGAATGGAGTGCAGCCAGCCACCCGCGAACTGAAGCGGAGCCGGCCGCGAATGGAAGCAGAAGCTGCCCACAAGTGGGGAAAGCCACGCCTGCGCGGTGACCGGTCTCGGCGCGTCGCTACAGTGGGGGGGAGGGGAGATATGTAATAAAATAAATAAATCTTTAAAAAAAATAGATATTTTAGGAAATTTGGTACAAATGTATAAAACTTTGCGGATATTTGTAATCATTTATTCTTCTTTATGTTCTATCTCCCAGAAAAATAGTAAATTTAACTCTAGGTAAAAACTTGATCTTAAATTTTTCATATCAACATAGCACTTGTGAAAAAAAAAATGCTGTGCCCCACCCTCCAAAAAAAATCGAAAGGTACTGATTACTACTAAATCAAACAATTATAGTTTTTTTAGAAAAATAAATGTTTGCATAGACAGTTTACTTTAAAGTAGCACATAAACTATGATTTAAGGTGAATAGGTACAGAATTTTTCTTTTATAGGCTATTAGTTAAATCCAGAAGACACAATACTGCATGTGCCAATTTGACATGGTTAAGGAAACCATTTGTATTCGCTATCATTCTAGGAGGGTTTCTCAGATATGAGGGGTTAAAATACTATGGTTTATTTATTTATTTTGCTTCCAAAAGAACGCAGAGTTGGTAATTTGGAATCTATATTTTATTATTATTAAATGAGCATAAACACTTATTTGCCAAACTACATATATTCATTTTTCATCTAAATTCCATCAGAGTGTGCACTAATTTTATAAATGAAATAAATGGTTTCTTTATTTATAAGAGATATGGTAGTCCTCGCTCTTAGTGTTTTCTTCAGGCCGAACTATCCAGAAGCCAGAGTGATATTCATAGAGTCATAGCATTCTTAGTTTTGTTTTCCTTTCAAAATATTTTAATATACTAGATGAAGCAAATGGATGATATTGAGTGAAACATTTTCTTTTCAATCGGATTATGAGAAATTTATGATATTTCTCTTTTCAACCTTTATTAAGTCTCAGGGGTTTATTAAAGGACAGCAAAGTCCAAATTGTCTCCATACTTACAGCAATTCGTTATCTTCTTAAAGAGGAGACTAATAATATTCAATGAAAAATGCCTGAGCTATGCTCCAGGGGTTATGGGGCTTGCTCTAGACAATACTTTCCTAATGACTAATGATATTGAACACCTTCTGATGAGCTTATTTGCCATTTTTAAATTTATTTATTATTTTGTTGCTTTAATTATTATTACTGAGTAGTAAGGGTTATTTATATACTCTGGACACAAGTGTTTTATCCAGATATATATGGTGCAAATATTTTTTTTTGTCAGTGGCTTACCTATTAATTTTTTTCACTGTACCTTTCAAAAGGCATTTAAATTTTTTTGAAAAAATTTAATTTGTCATTTTTTTCTTTTCTAGATAGTTCTTTTTGCCATTTAAGAAATATATGCCTAATCCATGTGTTGAAAAGATTATCTTTTACCCATTAGATTACCTTGGCATTTTTTTCAAAAATCAATTGACCATGTATGTGTTGGTCTATTTCTAGACTCTAATCTATTCTAATGATTTCTTTGTTCATCCTTACTCAATGCCACCCTCTAGATAATTCTTGCTTTATTATAAGTCTTGAAATCAGAGAGACTCATTCATATTTGTCCTTTCTCAAAATTGTTTTGGCTTTCTGAGATCTTTAGCATTTTCATAAATATTTTAAAAGCCTGTTGTCAATTTTATAAGAAAAAAAATCCAGTTTGCTGAGATTTTGATTGATTACATTAAATATATACCTTAACTTTTGACATATTAACACTATTGAGTCTTCTGATTCATGAGCATGATATTTCTTCTATTTGTAGGTCCTTTATAATCTCTCTAAGCATATTTCTATAGTTTTCAGTGTAGCAGTCTTGCTAGTATTTTGTTAAATTTATCCTTAAATACCTTGTATTTTTATACAATTATAAATTGTATTTCTTAAAATTTCAGTTTCTGAGGCATTCAGTTTTAGGAATACTACTACTATTTACATATTGGCCATGCATCTCACAGCTTTGCTAAACTCACTTATAAGTTCTCATAGCTTCTTATGGGTAATTTAGGAACTAGGCATAAATAATCATGTTGGTAGTCCAAAAGTCCAATCTGTATGCCTTGTATTTTTCTTTCTTGCCTTAATTCACTGACTAGCGCTTCCATTACAATGGTGAATAGAAGTGGTGAGACTCCATTCAGTCTTTCATTGTTAAGTATGATATGAGATGGAGATATCACACAAATGCCTTTATCAGGTTGAGGATGTTTTCTTTTGGTTTATAGGGATTACTTTTTGTGTGAATGGTATTCAATGTTTTTTCCTTTCTGCATCTATTAAAAATGATCATATGGATTCCCTTGCTTAGTCTCTTCATATGCTGATTACATTGAATGTTTTTAAAATGTGAAAACAACTTTTCATTCCTGGGATGAACTCCACTTGCTTGTTAGGTATTATCATTTAATGTATTGCTGAATTCTATTTGCTAAAATTTTGGTAAGGACATTTGCATCTATGTCCATGAAGGATATTGGTCTATAATTATATACACCTCTGTCTTTGAAAGGTTTTATTGTAAGGATAATGCTGGCATCAACTAATTATTTTTTAAGCATTATTTCTTCTTTTATTCTGTGGACAAATTTGCAGAGAATCATCATTATTATTTTTTTTTAAGTGCTTGATGAACTTCTCCAGTGACGGCAACTGGACATAGTGTTTATTGACATTATGTTAGATTTTTTTCTTAGGAAAAGACTGTAATTGCTGTAATATATATACATCTATTCAGGTAATTGATTTTTCTAGAATGAGCTTTGACAGTTTGTATCTTTCTTCTAACATTTCAAATATATTGGAAAAAATGAACATTGAATTGTTTTATTATTGTTCTAATGTCTATAATATACATAGTTATATCTTTTCTTTTTTTTAAAGATTTATTTATTTTATTACATATCTCCCCTTCCCCCCCGCTGCGGCGATGCGCCGAGACTTGGTCACTGCGCAGGCGCGGCTTTCCCCGCTTGTGGGCGGCTTCTGCTTCTATTCACGGCCGGCTTTCAGTTCGCGGGTGGCTGGCTGCGCTCCATTCGCAGGCGACCTGCCCTGCCCATGGTGGCTTTTGCCCTGTCCGTGGCAGCTTTTTGCCCTGCCCACGGTGGCTCTGGCCCGCCCATGGCGGCTTGCCATTCTCAAAGCAGTCTGTCTGCTAGGAGAGGTCCCCGGGAACCGAACCCGGGGCCTCTCATGTGGTATGCCGGCGCCCTATCCACTGGGCTATTGAGCCGGCCCCCATAATTATATCTTAATATTATTTTCTGACATTGGTAATCTTTTAATGGTCAGTTTTCACAATAGGATTCATAAATTTTATTTGTCTTTTTTTATATGTGATACTGTTTCTATTTTTATTTTTAAAAATTTTAAAGATACTTAGATTACATAAATGTAGGCAATTCCCATATGCCCCACTCCCTACCCCTCCCACATTTTTCTCACAATAACAACTTCCTTCATTAGTGTGGCATATTTGTTACAATTGATGCACACATACTGGAGCATTTCCACTAAGCATGGGTTATAGTTTACATTATAATTTAAACACTCTCCCACACAATTTTGTAATTTGTGACAAGATATATAATGGCCTGTATCTGTCATTGCAACATCATTCAGGACAATTCTAATGTCCTGAAAAATGCCCCCATATTACACCTATTTTTTCCCCTCTCCCTCCCCTCAGAACCTCCAGAGGCCACTGCCTCCACATCAGTGATAAAATTCCTTCCATTGCTAGAATAGCAATAAGTCTATAGTAGAATAATGCCAACACAACCTATGGCATACAGAAAAAGCTGGACTGAGAGGGAAATTCACAGCCATAAATGCCTATATTAAAAAAGAAGAAAGAGCTAAAATTGAAGACATACCTGCACACCTGGATTAGAAAAAGAACAACAAATAATCCCAAGGAAGTAGAAAGAAGGAAATAACAAAGATTAGAGTAGAGCTAAATGAAATTGAATATAAGAAAGCACTAGAAAAAATAAAACCAAAAGCTGGTTCTTTCAGAAGATTAATAAAATTGACAAACCTTTGACTAGACTAACAAAGAAAAAAGGTAGAAGATGCAAATACATAAAATAAGAAATAATAAGAAATGAGGAGGGGGACATCACCACTGACACCACAGATATAAAGAGTATCATAAGAGGATACTTTGAAAATTGTATGCCAACATGATGGATAATTTAAAGGAAATGAACAAATTCCCTGAAATGCACAAGCAGCCTACACTGATGAAAGAAGAAATTGATGAACTCAACAGACCAATCACCAACAACGAATTTGAATTACTCATCCAAAACTTCCTAAATATGAAGAGCCCAGGACTGGATAGCTTCACAGGTGAATTTTATCAAACATTCCAGAAAGAACAAACACCAATCCTGCTTAAACTTTTCCAAAAAAATAGAAGTGGAGGAAACATTGCCTAACTCACTCTATGATGCCAACATCATACTAATACCAAAGCCAAACAAAGACACCATGAGAAGGGAAAACTATAGACCAATCTTTCTAACGAAACTGGATGCTAAAATCCTCAACAAAATACTTGATAATCATATTCAACAACACATCAAATGAATTATACACCATGACCAAGTGGGTTTTATCCCTGGTATGCAAGGATGGTTCAACATAAGAAAATCAATCAATGTAATATACCACATAAACCGATCAAAAGAAAAAAATCACATAATAATCTCCATAGATGCAGAAAAAGCATTCAACAAAATACAGCACACTTTCCTGATCAAAGCCCTTCAAAAGATAGGAATAGATAGAAACATCCTCAACATGATACAGGGTATATATGAAAAACTCACAGCTAACATCATATTCAATGGTGAAATGCTAAAGTCTTTCCCTCCAAGATCAGGAACAATAAAGATGCCCACTGTCACAGCTCTTGTTTAACATTGTGTTAGAAGTACTTGCAAGGAAAAAATATATATCTATGATATTAAAGACATCCAAATTGGAAAAGAAGTAAAATTTCACTATTTGCAGATGACATGCTCCTATACCTCATCAAAAGCCCTGAGAAATCTACAACAAAGCTTCTAGAGCTCATAAATGAGTTGTCTTTTTAAATAACCTAGTGTTAGTTTTACTGTTTTTCTCTTTTTGTCCTGCTTTCTATTTTCTTGACTTTGCTCTATTTTGCTTTAAAATTTCTTTCACTTTGCTTTATTTAATTTTTTCTTCTTTTTCCAGTTCAGTGGAATGTTAGAGGATTGATTTGAGACATTAATTCTTTTCTAACATGAGAATCTTCTGTTATAACTACTCTAAGTATGGCTTTAATGGCATTCCCTAAATTTTGATTATGTTGTGCTTTCATTTTTCAGTTCAATTTTTTTCTAATTTTTCTTGTGATTCCATCTTTGATTTATGGATTATTTTAAAATGTGTAGCTTAATTTCCAAATATGTGGATAATTTTCAAATATCTTTCTGTTATCGATATTCAGTTTAATTCCATTATAGTCATTGAATACAAGTGGTATTCCAATTCTTTGAGACTTTTTTATGGCATAAAAGATTGTCATGGAGGATTATCTATGTCTCATTGAAACAAATATGTATTTTGTTATTTTGGCATACAATGTTCTATAACTAGTTCAAATTAGTTGATTATGCTCTCCAAGTTTGCTATATCTTTACTAATTTTCTATTTGTTCTGACAATTATTGAGACTGTACTGCTGCAAATTTAAAGTGTAGTAGTAAATTTGTCTATCTCTGCTTTTATTTCTCTCACATTTTGCTCCATGTATTTTGAAACTCTTTTAATCTTTCCCCAAATATTTAAGATTGCTTGTCCTTTTGATGAATTGAAGCATTTATCAGAAAATGTCCCTCTTTCTCATGGAAATACTTATTTTTCTGACTTTTACATTATATTATATTAATAAAGTCATTCCAGCATTCTTTGGATTAGTGCTTGTGTGACATATTTTTATTCCATACTTTCACTTTTAATCTGTGTCTTTATATTTAAAGTGGGTTTCTTTTAAACCTCATACATTTGGTTCTTACTATTATAATAATTCTGGGAATTTCTGACTTTTAAATGTCATGTTTTAATTTTTTATAATAAATGAAATTATCAATATACCAGTATGTTGTATGTTTGGGTTTAAGTTTCTACTATCCTCATGGGTTCTTTGTGCGTTTTTTTTTTGTTTGTTTGTTTGTTTTGTTTTTGTTTTTTTTTTCTTTTAGGCTTTCCTTTAGATTGTTTGTTTTGTTTATAACTCCATTTTTTCTCTATGTTGGCTTATTAGGTATATATTTTTTTCCTAAGTTGGTTGCTTTGGGTTAACAACTTTTACTACTACAGGGTAGCTTAAATGATATTATTCAACTTCACTTGTAGTGATTTGGTAGAACAAATATAGTATATATTTTTCAACATTATATTTAGATTTCCCTCTCTGTTACTTTCAGCTTTTGTTGCCATATATTTTACTTTCCAGTGTGGAAAACTTCCAAAAATATTACAATATTTTCTTGGAAAAACAATTATATGATTATACTATAGAAGATGTGTTTTCAGGCATCATTCATGAAAGAATTAAGCATTTCCTTACCAGAAGGCAGTCACAACTCTGCTTTGTACTCGATGCTAAAGCTAGAACTTGTCAACGTCATTTACCTTGTGACTCACTTTACAGCCAAAGCAAAGGGTCAGGTGTTAGTCATGCAGTAGCTCTAGTCCTGTGCACATCCCATTGTGGTCTTATCTTAGCTTCTGTGGTCATCTTGTATATTTTTGTGTTTATTTTCTCATCATGGGTCTTAAGGAAATGAGCAGAGATAGAGGTGAGCAATAAAGAAAATTACTTTGCACCACCATTGAGCAAAAAAAAAAAGTATTAGGTAAATATGAGAGCAGTATTCATATTACTGATCTTGCTAGGGAATACAGTATGTCTAAAACAACAGTCTCCACCATCATTAAAAACAAAGAAGCCATTAAAAAGGCTGATATTGAGAAAGGAGTTAAAGCAGTAGCAAAGCAGTGTTCCCAAACACTTGAGAAATTCAAACACTGTTATTAATTTGGGTAAATGAGAAGCAGTTAGTGGGTGACAGTGTATTGGAAGATATGATATGTGAAAAAACAAAAGTCTTGCATGCAGATCTTTTGAAAAACAACCGGAACTGAATGATAAGAATGTTGAAGTTTTTAAGACCAGCCATGACTGGTTTGATCATTTAAAAAAGAAAACCGGCATTCATATAGTGTTGTGAGGCATGGTGAGGCAGCGAGTGCTAATAAAAAGGCTGCTGATGAATTCAGCAGTGAATTTCAAAACTATGTAGAGGCTGAGGTTTTTATTCTCCACCAAGTTTTTAACTGTGATGAGACAGGAGTTTTCCGGAAAAAAAATTCCAAGTAGAACCTATATCACAAAAGAGGAGAAGGCATTACCAGGCCACAAACCAATGAAGGACAGGCTCACTTTATTGTTGAGTGAGAAGGTTAGTGGGGACTTAAAACTCAAGCCTCTACTAGTCTATTATAGTGAAAACCCATGAGTTTCCGAGAAGCATAATGTCATAAACAGCAAACTTCATGTGATGTGGAGGGCAGACAGCAAAGTTTGGGTCACAAGGCAATTTTTCACCAAGTGGATAAATGAAGTATTTGGTCCCTCAGCAAAAAAATTTGCTAGAGAAAGATTTGCCTCTGAAAGCTCTCCTAATTTTGGACAATGCACCTGCCCACCCTCCAGGCTTGGAGGATGACTTACTGGAGGAGTTCAGCTTCATCACTGTAAGTTTCCCGCCTTCCCCCCAACTCTACTCCTTTCATCCAGCCCACAGACCAGCAGGTCATTTCAAACTTCAAAAAGCTGTGCTTCAAGGCGCTTTGTCAGAGGTGCTTTGAGATCACCTCTGAACCAGTTGACACTCACAAAATTCTGGAAAGAGTATTTCAATACCCTGCACTGCCTTATCCTTATTGATAAGGCCTGGAACAGTCTCTTATAGGACACTGAATTTCAGCATGGAAGAATTTGTGGCCAGAAGCTGTGACTCAGAGAGACTTCGAAGGATTTGAGGCTGACTCCAAGCTTGCGGGTACAGAGGGTACAGTGTGCAGGACATTGTATCTTTGGGCCAATCATGGGTCTGGAGGTTGATGCTGCTGATGTTGAGGATTTAGTGGGGGAACATCATGAAGAGCTCAGCACTGAGGAGCTACTGGAACTACAGAAGGAGCAGCAAAAAGAGGTGGCTGAAGAGATTTCTTCAGGTGTGGTGGAGATAAAGAAGGATGTCCCCAGTTCCTTGATAAAAGAAATGTGTGCAAAATGGGCAGAAGTTTAAAACTATGTGGAGAAGTACCATCCGGACTGTTTTGGTCAGCCACAGTAGTGCCTTTTGAAATACACTAAAATTGGTCGGTCTTTATAAAGCGTATTTATTTGGGGTAGTAGCTTACAGTTACCAGGCCACAAAGCATACAGTTCTTCCCATACCAAAGTCCACGTGTTGGAGCAATATGGCTGCCGACGTCTCCAGGGTTCAGGCTTCTGGGTTCCTTTGTTCCCGGGGCTGCATTTCTCTCCGGGCTTAGCTTCTGTTTCCTGCACAAGTTCGGCTGTAGACCATGTGTCTCTCCACAAGGCCAGCTGCAGACTATCCGGCGATCGGCTCACTCCAACATCAGAACTGCTTCTCTCAAACTGCTTCTCCAAATCTGCTTCTCTCAATCTGCTTCTCTCCAATCTCTGCTTCTCTGCTTCTGCTGCCTTTTGCCTAGCCTTTTATACTTGAGACCACGCCCACCAAGGGGTGGCGCTCAATGTCCCACTGACTGGCAGTTAACGCCCTAATCATAACTTAATCATGCCCAGATGAACAGATTAGTTTACAAGAATAATCCAACATATATTTTTGGAATTCATAAATAAAACCCAAACCTTTACATGGACAAAGCTCTAGCCAGCAGAAATGTGAATTTATTGAATTACCAAACAATTTCATATTTTTGAAGAATTCTGAAAAGAAGACAGAAGCAGGCCTCATTGGATAAGTTTTTAGTGAAGGTGACAAAGAGTGTGTCAGAGCCTGTGGTGTAGGTTGAAAAAAGGCAGAAAAGAGAAAGGACACCTGAAGTGCAAGTGCCACATATTCTATTGGCGGGGACTCTACTTCCAAACAACACTCTATGTAGCCTCTCCTCACCATTCTCCTCCCACCATCCCATTAGGCCATGGACTCTTTTCAGTACAGTTAAAATGAAGTTTTTATTTTATTTAATCTAAATATTTATTAATTTTTAGTTTTTTTTCTCATGTAAAGTAATGATATACAACCCTTACTTTTTACATATTGCCTTAAAAATGTGCATTGTCTTTAGTTTGGGAATACATCAAATTTATTTACATTATTCCTTATGGGAAAAATTTGTTCAGTACTCATCATTTTTTGTTACTCCTCACACCTTCCAGAACCAATTAGCAAGGACTATCGAGTACCACTGTCATGGAAAACATAACTTTCACTAATTTTTTCTTAAGTCAGGCACAAGATATATTGATCAATGTACATGTTCCAGAATGTTCTATTTAAGAAAAATATTTTATTTTTAATTTCCCATAATTTTATTGGGAAATTATGATTGATAGACTCCAGGAAGAAAACATATTTATATCAAAAGCCAATAAAGAGGAGGGAATACTCAGTGTTTAGATTATCTGAATTGAGATCTGGAGGTTAAAATGAATGTGTTACAAAATAAAATTAAGAGTTGAGATTCCTTTGGGTAATATAACAAATTTAAATGTTAGAGGTTCAGGATAAGCATCCAGTTTCAGCTCTGATGTGTAAAGACCTGGGAAGTTGTCACTATTCTCCTTACAACAATAAAAAGCTGGACAAACTAAAAATCAACGACTTTTCTTGGACCCTTCAAAGATCCGAGGTTGCAGAGTAAAGCCCCACACTAAAACCTGGAGATATATTGGCATCCAGAGAGATACAGAAACCAAGATCTGTTTTTCTAAAGCAGAAGCTTCTGGAGACATAAACTGATAGGAATACTTAATTTGTAATTTTTGCACATTGCTGGAGGCTGAGCATGAACTAGCATGACAGTGAGAAACTCCTGCAAGCTGCAGTTTTAGGGGAGCTCACACACCTTCATAGGCTTTACCTCCAATAGATGTACTGGGTTTTCAGGAGGAGGATAGAAGAAATATCTCCTCATGGAATTGGCAGGAGAAGGGAAAGCATGATTATTATGAAATACATCCAAAACCAACTCCATAACAAAGATCCTTTCTCCTGGGGAAAGGACTTCATCAGAGCACAATTCTGAAACCTTATCCCAACTGGGAAAGGGAATTTCTCCCCACATTATCCTCTCAGCATCTTCCTTGATCACCTATGGAAAAGCAGGATAACAACATATCCAAATATAATAGGAATTTAAAGAAATAGATTGGAAATGCTGCATCAAGGAAAAGATTAGAAGGTAGAGAGAAAAGAAAATCTGTATCGCTCTGAAAGGGAGAGAAACAGTTGTCAGGGCCACAGCACTGAGAAAAACACAGGCCCTGTGAAAGACTGAGACTTAATTGGAAGTTGTAGAATACCCCTATCCCACACCTTTGCTAGGGAAGTCACAGACACACTCAGCTGCATTAATTTCCCATCCCTGCCTATCCCCCTCCTATTCTTTCTGTGTAGATGTCTCATTTTGTTTCCATTTTACAGCTCAGAAGAGACATTGGGTCTAATGGAATGGCCTGGCCCTACCTTGAACCCCAATCCAGGAAAAAACAATCCCAGCTGCTTATCAGGATGGGAACTCAGTGCAAAGTTTGGTTGATACTTGGTTTTTGCTCAGTGGCTCCCTCCTGCCTGGAGTGTATAAGTACTTAACTCTCTGCAGCACATATTTATGTCATTTCTGATGCAAGGCAGGTGAGCAGAGCTGCCAACCACCAACCATGACCCAAGTGTGTCATCCCTGGGAGTCTGGCTACACTGGAATCTCTTCCCCTGCTTTTTGGACCTTTTGCGTTGTGTAAGTAATAAAGTGGTCATCTGTTGAGAATTTCTGTTGTGCTTGTGCCTGTGTTCTCACAACACACTGCACAGCAACTAACTCCACAACCTTACCACTACCCCAAGAGATCTACACTAAAATAACTGTGGATAACAGCTGCAAGACACAGACTTTCTGAGGAGGAATGCTTCGGGAAATGCAAAGTTAAGAAGGGAGAAAAAAAAAGAAGCTTCTGATTCCTACTTAAGATATTAGAAATAAACTTATCAAATAGCTAAATTATAGGGGACTTATTATATAGTAACTTAACCAGCTCACTATGGGACCAAATCTGATATTAAATTCTCTGTTGCAAACACCATCAGCGTATATGATGGCCACTTTCTTAAATAAATCTTTAATTAAATACTCTAAACCTGTATGCATTTTTTTATTCTCTGCAAAAAAAAAAAGTATTATATAAAAGTAGGCTTTCTAGGGAGAAAAATGTTTCACATATTTAAAAACAGTGCCCTACAGAAAGTGTCTTACCTTCAGATTATGAGACTGAAAGTATCTTTATATAGCTTATACTTCCTATATGCCCTAATGGATGCTCTTGTTAACCCTACATTAAGATTGTTATCCATATCCCCTTTCTCCTGGAACTATTAATATGAAAACCCATACTGTACATGAATTTATTTATCAGTATGAGCTAAGGTACTTTGTTTTCATCTGAATTGGTCTACAGTTTACATTCCAGACATTAGTGAGTACAAAATAATTATTGAGAAAAAGTTGCTAGAACCAAAAATACAATCCTAATTAGCATTTTGTTTTCATTTCAATTTTCTTTTAAATTGTATTTGTTGTATTTAATTTATATTGCTATTTTGCTATTTATACAAAATTAAGAAGGTCATTTCTTTTTAAGTAGAAAATATATACTGTAGCACTAACAACAAAACAGAAATAAATTATGGGAAGTGGATGATTGGGCTCCCTTATACCATACAGGAGGCCCAGAGTTCATTTCCTGGGGCCTCCTGGTGAAAAGCTAGCTGGCCCAAGTGGAGAGGTGGCCCATGCAGGAGCACTGGCCCACAAGGAATGCTGGCCCATATAGAGAGCTGGCGCAGCAAGATGATGCAACAAAAAGAGTCACAGAAGAGAGACAATGAGACAGAGCATATCAGGAAGCTGAGGTGGTGCAAGAGATTGAACAGCCTTTCTCCAACCGGGAAGGACCTGGGATAGGCTCCCAGTGCTGCCTAAAGAGAATATAAGCATGAGAATATTCTCGCTTTCCTGATTTTGTGATAATCAGGGTAGGCTAAACATTTGCTATATTAGAAACCGTGCATTTGTCCCCAGACCTAGTTTTTCTCCCTAGGTCTGGTTTTTAGAATGCTAGTGATAAACTAAGCCTGATTTATTATATGACCATCCTGTACGGGAAAAGACTCTAGGTATCTTTGGTCAACCTTAACAGATATAGCAGGGGGATGGATGTGGCTCAGATGGTTGGGCATCCATCTCCCATATGGAGTGACCTGGGTTCCATCCCCGAGACCTCCCAGTAAAAATTTAAAAAAGAAAAATATAGAAGGCGCACGGGCCACTGGGCTCTGTGAGCAGGTGCGCCACAAGGCCCCATGCACTGGTCAACCCCCCAGGCCCTATTGTGTGGGAGTGCCGCCAGGCCCTGCAAGCGGGTGCACCACTAGGCCTCATGTGCGGGTGCAACACCAGGCTCCATGAGCGGGTGCACTGCTGAGCCTCACAAGAAGGTGAGCCCCTGGGCCCCACAAGCAGGTGCACTGTCAGGCCCTGTGAGTCATGCAGCAAGATGATGACTTAACAGGAGAGTGACACAAGTGACAGCCAAGACAAGACCCGCTGAAAAACCAGGAACAGGGTTGGTGCAGGCAGTAGGACGCCTCTCTCCCACATCGGAAGTTCCGAGGATCGAATCCAAGTGAAGGCAGGAGGAGAAGGATGAGAGGAGAGGGCAGGAAACAGACATGGAGAGTTGCCCAGCGAATGGACACTGGGACAGCGAGAACCGGTGCGGGGTGGAGTAGAAATCGATGAAAGTAAATAAACAAATAAATCCTTAAAAAAAATGATAGGGAGTAGGATAAGGACTATAGTTGGTGGTGGGAATTTGATGATGCTATTTCATGATTTGTTGGCAGATGTTTCACAGCAGTGCGGGGTATTTGTGGTGGGGTGATGTGGGGGAGACTATGTGGTGCTGTGCATGTTTGTTTTGTGGGTTCATGGTGTTTACTGAACACTTATGGCTTGTGTGTGTTCATGTGTGGATGATGTACTTCAATAATTTGTTTTAAAAAAAGAGAGAGAAGACAAGCAGACACAGAACACACACAGATCAGACTGCGAGCATGAAACAATGAGGGGCAGGGGGAGAGAATAAATAAATAAATCTTTAAAATATTTAATTAAAAAAAAGAAAGAAATTATGGTTTAAGTATTTTCTCTCTCAGAATTTCTTTGAAGATATAAATATATTATTCTTTATATAGTCACCATTTATATTTAGAGTTTTGGCTTCTAATTTTTAATCTGCACAATAACAAGAACATTTCAATCATTTCTAAATATTCTTCAGAACAAAATATAAAAGCAACAGTATGATATTATCTCATTTTCAGACATTTATTTCTGATTTTTGACATATAAATAATATTTTGGTACATTATTCTTGTCCATAAAATCTGATACTTTCTTCAGATTAAAGAACTTTAATTTACTGAGTAAAGCAGATTGGACTTTCTAATTTAATGATGTATAGTAACAATTTTCAGCAAGATTATTCTAATTATATAGCAATCATGATATATGAAATTGTGTCACTCAAGGATACATTAAGCATATTTTATTTTATTTTAATAATAGAAGTTGTAGGTTTATAAGAAAATCATACAGAAAATACAGTTTCCATAGACCCCTCCTCACAGATGGTTTTCCCTATTATTAGCATTCACCTTAGGGTAATACCTTTGTAAAAATGATGAAAGATTTTATTATATTTGTAGTATTAACTATTGTGACAGTTTGAAATTTTTTGTAAATCCCAAAAAAAGAAAGATTATGTTTAAAAAAAAATTCATTCCCGTGGGTATGAGACCCTTTCAAGTGGACTATTCCAGTGCGACGTGATTCAGGTTGAGTCTCTGCCCTCTTGCTTGGTCTGATATAAACAGAGGGACACAGAAGAAAGGGAAGTTGCCATATTTGATCCTGCAGTGTAAAATAACAGACTCCAGGTTCACCCACACTTGCGATCAAGGATAGAAGCCCCAACAGGTTCAAAGAGCTGAGGCCCAGGGAGAGATGAGCTATGTCCCTGAAAGATCACAACTGAAATCAGGTAGAAAGTAGAGACAAGCACTAATCCTGGTTGCCTTCAGCTGAAATCCGGGAGACAGTAGATTCTGGAGGGGCAGATGGAGACCTCAGCAGATATCAGTGGCCATTGTGCTTCACCAAGAGGCAGACTTTGGTGAGGAAGCATCTCTGCTGATGCCTTGATTTGGACATTTCATGGCCTTAGAACTGTAAGTTTTTAACCTAAATAAAATCTCCATTATAAAAATCAACCCATTTCTGGTACTTTGCATCAGCAGCCCTTTGGCAAACTAAAATAACTATATTCCATAGTTTATATTAGGGTTCACTGTTTGAATTGTACTATACCATATTTTCTTTTATTCTACTAACAGGCATACAACCTAAAATTTCCACCCTTTAACCACATTCAAATAAATAATTCAGTGGTGTTAATTATATTCACCATGTTCTGCCACCAACACCCCTATCCATTATCAAAACTTTTCTATCACCCCAGCCAGAAACTCTCTACAAATTAAGCATTCCCTACTTCTACCCCAGCCCCTGGTGACTTATATTCCAGTGTGATGCTATGAACTTTCTTATCCTAATTATTTCATAACATTAATGTCATACACACTCTGACATTTCATTCAACATGACATCCTCAAGGTTCATCCATGTTGTCACATGTATCAGAGTTCCTTCTTTTCTATGGCTGAATAATATCCCATGTATTGTTGTGGTAAAAGTATATACCACATTTTGTTTGTACATTCATCTGTTGATGGGCATTTGGGTGCTTACATCTTTTAGCAATTGTAAATAATGCTGCCATCAATATTGATGTGTAAATATTTTTTCAAGTCTCTGCATTCAATATTATTGAGCATATATATAGATGTGAGATTGCTGGGTCATACTGTAATGTTATACTTAAAGTTCTGAGAAGCTACCAAATTGTTTTCCCCAGCAGCTACATGATTTTACATTCCCACCAATAAATGATTAATCCTATTTCTCTACATCTCCTCCAACATTTATTTATTTGTTTTTAATATTAGCCAGTCTAATGAGTATGAATTGATATCTCATTGTGGTTTTGATTTGCATTTCCCTAATGGCTAATGATGTTAAAGATCTTTTCATGTGCTTTTGTCCTATTGCATATCTTCTTTGAAGAAATGTCTATTCAAGTCTTTTTCCCACTAAAAAAAATCAGTTGTTTGTCTTTTTGTTGTTGAGTTGTAGAATTTATGTATTCTGGATATTAAATCCTCACAGACCATGTAGCATCCAAATATTTGCTCCCAATCTGTAGGCTGTATATTAACTTTTTTGAAAAAAATTCTTTGATGCACAAACATTTTTAACTTTGATGCAGTCCCGCTTATCTATTTTTCCTTTTGTTGCATGTGCTTTCAGTTTAAAATCTAAGAAACCATTGCCTAACAAAAGGTCATGAAGATATTTCCCTATGTTTTCTTCTAGGAGTTATAGTTTTGGTTCTTATATTTAGGTCTTTGATCTATTTTGAGTTCATTTTTGTATGTGGTATAAGGTAAGGAAGGGTCCACCTTCATTCTTTGCATATATATATATCCAATTTTCCCAGCACCATTTGTTGAAGAGCATATTTTTTCCTCACTGAGTGGGCTTGGCACCCTTGACCAAACTAATTGGCCATATATATGAGAATTTTTTCCTGAACTCTTAATTATATTCCATCACTTTGTTTGTCCTTGTGCCAATCCATAATTATAGTAGCTTTGTAATACATTTTAAAATTGGGAAGTATGACTCTTCCAGCTTTGTTCTTCTCTTTCATGGTAGATTTGGCTATTTAAGACCACTTACACTTCCATATCTATTTGATAATTAGCTTTTCCGTTTCAATAAAGAAGACTGTTGAAATTTTGATTGTGAGGCATTGAATCTGTAAATCACTTTAGACAGAATTGACATCCTAACAATATTTAGTTTTCTAACCCATGCAACTGGAATGTCCTTCTATTTATTTAGGTCTTCTTTCATTTCTTTTTCCAATGTTTTGTATTTTTCCTTGTATAAGTCCTTTTCATCCTTTGTTAAATTTATTCCTAGATATTTGATTCTTTTAGTTGCTAAAGTGAATGAACTTCCCCCTTGATTTCCTCTTTAGATTATTCTTTATTAGTATACAGAAACACTAATGATTTTTGGAAGTTGATCTTATACCTCACTCCTTTGCTGAATTTGTTTATTAGCGCTAGGATCTTTGTTGGGAACTTTTCAGGATTTTTTTTTTTTTTTAAAGATTTATTTATTATTTATTACATATCCCCCCCCCTTTCTGTTTGCTCTTGCTGTGTGTCCATTCTTCTGTGTTTTTTCTATGTCTGCTTCTTGTCTCCCCCCCGTCCCCGCGGCGACGCGCCGAGTCGGCCCTCCACGGCGGTGGCTCGTTCCGTTCCAGGGTGGCTCCATTCCGTTTCCTCCGGGGGCTCCGCTCCATGTTTTGCGGGCAGCAGTCCTCCATGTTTTTGCGGGCTGCCGGCTTCCGCTTTCGCGGGCAGCAGCTCCGCTTTTCACGGGTGACCTTGCCATGCCCGTGGGGGCTCAGCCCTGCCCGTGGCGGCTTTTTGCCTTGCCCACGGCGGCTCTGCCCCGCCCACAGTGGCTTGCCTTTCTCAAGGCCGTCTGCCCGCTCGGAGAGGTCCCCGGGAACCGAACCCGGGGCCTCCCATGTGGTACACCGGCGAGCTCTTTATCCACTGAGCTATCTAGCCGGGCCTATATATATTTTAAATACCCTATATTTTTGACATAACTTTTATATAATCTAAAACTTCTCTAAAATAAAGAAAAAAAGAGGAAAAGATATATTCCATCTATAAATAAAAAATATATATATCACCTGGCTACAGTGGTAAAAATAGCATGATACTGGCATAAAGATAAACATATAGACCAATGGAACCAGATGGATGGCTCAGAAACAGACCCTCACATCAAACTTAAACTGATTTTTGAAAAGGCAGTCAAGTCCAGCTAGGGCAGAGCAGTCTATTCCAAAAATGGTGTTGGGAGAATATGATATCCTTATCCAAAAGAAAGAAAGTGGCCCCCTATCTCAATCCTTATACAAAAACTAACTCAAAATGGATCAAAGACCTAAATATAAGAGTTTTGTTTGTTTGTTTGTTTGTTTGTTTGT
>PVKH010004182.1:0-23705 GCA_004027955.1 Chaetophractus vellerosus
CATGCCTACTAGCAGGAAAATATGTCTCACAATAAGAAATAAATTCACTCATTTGGGACATATGCAGAAATGACAGCAAAAAGAAAAACCTTAAAACAATGATTACAACATGCTCAATATAATCAAGTATTTAAAAGGAAAACAGACAAAATGAGGATAGAAATGGAAGATGTAAAAAAGAACCAAACAGAACTTTTTAAACAAAATATTTTAATTGAATAGCTCACTAGATGGGACCTATATCAAATTAGGCACTATAAACTGAAAGAATGGTGAAGCTGAAAACAGCAATAAAAATTACCTACCTCAAAATATGAGTAAAAAGAAAGAAATAAACAGAGCATCTGTAACATGTATGAAAAAAAGCAAGCAATAATATATATGTTTACATGAAGGTCCAGAATGATAGAATGGTTGAGAAACAAGATTTAAGAACAAAAGCATTTCTAAACTTAATGAAAGTTTCTTTGTTGCTCAATTGAGGCCTCACTATAAACCAAACTCAGTATATAAATGTACTACCTTCCCCATACCTCAGTGTGGGACATGACTCCCAAGCATTGGCCTATGTGGCACTGTGTGAATATTACCAAATGCCAACTAGCTATTCAATTGGAAAAAGACATAGATGAAAAGGGTGGAATGTTAAATACAAGTAAGTTTCTATGACTAAGAGATTTCAAAGTGGGTCGGGAGGTCATTCCAGAGTTTATGCTTATATACTTCACTGATTGCCACTGTAAACAGTGCCTCATGCAGGGCTCTAGAAGCATCTAAACAATATAAGTAAGGCAGATAATCTCAGGAAATCAGCAACCTGTTGGATGGGTCTTACCTTGGAATATATGATATCTTATCTCCATAATGTATCAGAGTGAGACTCATTTGCAATTTTCTTAGACATGGTTCTTCTGCTCCTTTTATGTGAACCTATAATTGGCACTATATGCTTTAAATATATGTCCCAGAGACTTAAATCTTTATTTCATATGCCAGGTGAGCCCGGAATCTCAGCAGGTGTGTAGCCAACATGTACTCTCCAGTTCATCAGACTCACCCAGGAAAACTAACAAAAGGATGATGATGGACAACATCCATGCCCAAAATGCAGAGTATTTACAACTGCAAGCAAGACACTTTCTTATTTCTGCTCCCTGGGATCTAAGTCCCCTCTCAATCAGAATCAGAGTGGGCATCACCATCCCAAAATCCTCAAGATTGAGGAATGAGCAAACTTAAGGAGAATGCAACTATATTGTTCCAGTAAAGGAAGAACTTGTAACATTGATATAAATGCAGTAGTCACAGAGGTTCTGAGGGGAAGGAGAGGGTAAAATCGGTGCATCATGGAGCATTTTTGAGACATTGGAATTTTTCTGCATTATTTTGCAATGGTGGATAAGAGCCATTATACATTTTGTCAAAACCTATAAAATTGTGTAGTGCAAAGTATAAACCATAATATAAACTATAGGCCATATGTGTTCAACAGTTGTAACAAATGTCCCACACTAAGGAAATATATTATTAATGGGGAAAAGTGTGGGAGGGATTGGGGGTGGGCAGTATGGGATTCCCCTATAATTCCCATGTAACATTTATATAATCTAAAACTTCTTTAAAAATAGAAACATAAAATATTACCAACCAAAAGACAAAGGAGTAATACCATTCCTTCCAGCAGAAGGAAAATTATACAAGATGGAAAAAAAGATGGAACACTAGAATGAAGAAGAGGGAAATGGAAAAATATGTGAGTATATATAAAAGATATGTTTACCCCTTTAAAAATATTTTTGAAAACATAAAGAATGGAAATAGAAAATAATATTTTGGGCATAGAATCTATGTAGAAATCAGATAGAAGACAACAATATGCATAAAGACCAGTGTATTAGTCAGCCAAAGGGGTGCTGAAGCAAATTACCAGAAATCTGTTGGCATTTATAGAAAGGTGTTTATTTGGTGTAGAAGCTTATAGTTACCAGGCTTTAAAGTGTAAGCTACTTCCCTCACGAAAGTCTATTGCCACGTGTTTGAGCAAGATGGTTGTTGATGTCTGCCACGGTTGAGGCTTCCTGGATTCCTCTCTTAGGCTTGATTCTTTCCACAACACCAGCTGTAGACTGTCAGGCAAAATGGCTCATCTCTTCCTGGCATCTTTTCTCTTCCCCAAAACCAAGCTCCTCTGTGTGCTTGCTTCCCCAGGCTCCAGCATTAAAACTCCAACATCAAAGCTCCAATTAAATCCTCTGCTCTGCCATGTAGTTTTATCTCTGAGTTCCCACCCACCAAGGGGCAGGAAGTCAACATACTACTCACCTGGTCCAAGCAAAGCCCTAATCATAATTTATTCATGCCCAGAGGAACAGACCAATTTATAAGCATAATCCAATATCTATTTTTGAAATTCATAAATAATGCTAAACTGCTACAACCAGGTAGGGTGGAATGGAAGTACAGTAGTAGTCAATTGTTATCTAATACATGCAGTTGTATTAAATTATTTGCATATAGACTGTGATAAGTTATAAATATGTATAGAGCACCCACACATAAGGGAAATAGTTAATGAGAAATAATGGTGATAAAGTATAATCATACAAATACTCAAGCAAAAGCTGACAGAGAAATAGTTTCAAAGAAAAATGGGACAGAAAACAAATAGCAAGTTCACATTTGCTATCCAAAGACCAGAAAATTTAGATTTTGGTGCAGGAATAATTCCAAGTACAAACTGAGGTATTGTATAAAAATAAATTTCTCACTCAATCAAAAACTCCTAGTGATCTTAAATGTATTTGCAACTAGTAACAGAACTTTGAAGTACATGAATTGCAAATTGTTATAATGGAAAGAATAAATAGACAAATCCACAATTATAGACTACAAATTTCAATATTGCTTTCTCAGCAATTGAGAGAAAATCTAGACAGGATATCAACAAGTAAAAGACTGGAAATACAATCAACCAACCTGGCCCAATTGATATTTATAGAACCCCATGTGCAACAACAGGTGAGGGTATATTCTTTTAAACCATCCGCAAACATGCATGAAGTTAGAAAAAAGTTAAAAATCCATATCAGAAAGATATCTGGAAATCTCTAATATCTTGAAATCCATGGGTCCAAGAAAAAAAAACACATGGGAATGGAAAATTTTTGAGCTGTATATTATGATATTAATGAAAATGGAAGCCCAACATATCAATAAGTAGTATGCAGCCAAAGTACTGTTAAAAGGGTTAATAATGCCATTAAATATTTGTATTATGTTAGAAAAAAACTCTAAGTGATCCATAATTACACCTTAAGATTCTAGAAAAGAAGATTAAGATAAAAGCATAAAAGTAAGTAAATTTTAAAAAGGGTACATCTGAAAGTCATTTGAGTAGAATAAAGAAAATGAGATAAACAAAAAGTTAAGAAGCTGTGTTCTAAAAATGATACATAGAATTAATAAAACTATTGTAGATTGAGCAATGGAAAAATGAAAGTGCAAATTACAAAGAGCAATAAAAAAACAGGAGTTATGGCTACCATTGCAGGGAATATTATGAGTAAATTCAAATCAAACCTTTAACAAATTCAACAAAATAGATAAATATCTTGAAATAGAAAATTTACCCCAATTGAATTTAATAGATATAATATCTTCATATCCCTAAATCCATGGCAGTAATTGAATTTACAGAAAATTTTGAAAAGGTGAAATAAAAAATCTAATCCACATAACTTCACTGGTTAATTCTACCTAACATTTAAGAAATTATACCATTGTCTAAGATTTACCTCCTGAAAGCCTTCTTGTTGCTCAAATATGGCCTCTCTAAGCCATACTCAGCATATAAACCTACTACATCCCCACCAGCATGGGACATGACTCCTGGGTATTGGCCTCCCTGACACCAAGGAATTTTTACCAAGCAGTAAAAAACAATGCATTTGGAAAATAGCTAGACCAAGAGAGGAACATTTTAAATGCAAATGAGATTTTATGATTAAAAGATTTCAAATTCAGGAGGTTATTCCAGAAACTACACATATGCACATCTCAGGAATATCTCATTGACTGCCACAGTAAACAATGCCTCAAGCAGGGTGGTTCCTGAGGGCTTTAGAGCCATTGACAGTATAGGCAGGGGAGACAAGCTCAGGAATTTGGAACCCTTGGAATATATGTTCCCCAAAGTAATAGAGTTAGACTCCTTTATAATTTTCCTATACATGGCTCTTCAGCCCCTTTTATTTGAACCTATAATAAGCACTATATTTATTACATATATGTCTCAGAGACTTAACTCTTCCAGCTGTTCATATGCTGGTTGATCCCTGAATTTCAGCAGTGTTGCAACACTTACTCACCAGTTCACTTGACTCATCCAGGACAACAAACAAAGGTATGATAGTGGACAATGCCCAGCCCCAGAAAAACAGAGAGTATCTACAACTGCAAACAAGACAGTTCCATCCATCTGCCCCATGGGATCTATGTCCCTATTTAGTCAGAAAATGAGTGGGGATCAACATTTCAAAATCCTCAAGATTGAGGAATGAACAAGCATAAGTTGAGAATGCAACCATGGACTAAAGTAGACTTGTTATTCTAGTAAAGGAAGAACTTGTAACATTGATATAAAGGGAGTGGTCATCAGAGTTTCTGAGGGGAGGGAGAGGGAAGAATAGATTTAACATGGGGCTTTTTTGGGACATTGGAATTGTTGTGGATGACATTGCAATGACAGATAAAGGCCATTACACATTTTGTCAAAACCTATAAAATTGTTTGGGACAAACTGTAAATCATAATGTAAAATATAGATCATGTTTAGTAGCAATGCTTCAATATGTGTTCATCAATTGTAGCAAATATACCAAACTAATGAAAGATGATGTTAATGTAAGAAAATGTGGGAAGGGGAGGGGTGCAGTATATGGGAATCCACCTACATTTTCTTTTTTTAAAAAATATTTTTAATTTTTAAAGAAGCTTTAAATTACATATATGTTACATCAGAAATATAGGGGATTCTCATACCTTATTGATAATAGTTCCTTATTCCAATATAGCTTTAACCCAACCCATTCTTTTTGCTCTTATTGTCAAATATATCACATTTCTATATATTATATGTCCAACAATACAATTATGCACATTGTGTTAACCTTGTTCTATTATTGAGAGTGGGGTGGTGAAGTCATCAACTATTATTTTTGAATTGTCTCTTTAAATCAAGAATTTTAATCTCTCTCTTCAGTTCTCTCTTGGCACCTTTTCAGTAACAATTGACTATATATGTATGTGCCCATTTCTCATCTCTATTCTTTGTTATACTGTTCTACATGCCTATTCATTGGTCAAAAACATAATGTCATGATTGGTGTAGATTTAGAGTAAGTTTTTAAAGCAGGTAACTCAAGAACCCAAATTTTTTCTTCTTCTAATTTGGAGGCCATGAGGATTCAACTTTTTCTTTTTTAAATGATGCAAGGCACTTTTTGGTTTTGGGTTTCAGTAGGGGAATAAAAACAACAGTGCTACACTGGTATAATATATTCTATTTATAACAATTTTGAACAAAAAAATAACACTTTCTCAAAAGAACAGATAAAATGTAATGCAAGAGATAAGCATGGGGAATTCTGGTAACATGGCATCAGTTTAGGCATATAAGGCACAGCTCTCACCACAACAATGGAGAAAGAGTCAAATCCTGTCGAAGGGACCTGCTTTGGGGGTCAGCAGACCAGGACAATGTTTCATAACAACCAGGACAGTGAGGGACACAGAGATGAAGGAGCAGAAACAACAAATCTGTGTGTGAGTTACTAGGCCCTCCTCGCTGCTGGGAAGGACCTCCCTCCCCCCCAAAAAAAATTCAATGAGGGTAACACTCCTGGGGCTTTGCAGCTGATTGAGAGGTGGGCAGAGGTCTTTCTCCCTGCCAGCTGTTACAAGGGAAAAGGGAGGGGGATTTGAGGGGCTTTTCTTCATTGAATTCAGCTGGCAAAGGCCACTTTGAATCTCAGCTCTGGCCAGATGAAAACAAGGAAAACTGAGAAAGAAACACCTCCATGGAAAGGTTCACCAACAAATGCTATCTGTTGGCCAGTCTGGAAATTACATGGACAGAAACTGCTTTTAGAGCTCTCTTTATCCCAACCCTTGGAGAAAGTCTGTGCCCCATTAATACTCCCTGGCACAATATTGGTAATTTAAGTTGGGAAATTTTAAAGACTTAGGATAAGTTGAGCCAAATATCAAAGAGCTGTGAAAAAAAAATAACAATGGTCAAGAGAGATAGACTGACAATTTACCATCAAATCAGATGCCTAGACATCAACCAAAAATTGCAAGCCATACTAGGAAACAGGAAGAGATGGCCCAGTCAAAAGAACAGAACAAATCAAATATTCTTAAAGATGGATGATTTAAGACAATAATCAATGATAATCACACAAGTCTCCTAAAACATTTTAAAGATTTGAAAGAAAATATGGCTAGAAAGAAAAAGGATATTAAGAAGATATTGGGTGAGCATAAATAATAATTTGAAAGTTGGCAAAGAAAAGTAACAGACCTTATGGGAAAGAAAGACATTATGGATGATATAAGAAATACATTAGAGGGGAAGTAGCTGTGGTTCAATTGGTTGGGCTCATGTTTACCATATGGGAGTTCCTGGGTTCCATTCCTGGGGCCTCCTGGTGAAGGCAATCTGGTCTGCCTGGCAAAGCAAGCTGAGGGCCCACACGATACAGCAAGCTGGAGCAAAAAGATGATGCAACAAAAGGAGACAAGCAGACACAGAAAAATGCACAGTAAATGGACACAGTGAGCACAAGCAGCAAGGGTGGGATAAATAAATATTAAAAAATACATTAGAGGCATGTAAGTGCAGATTTGAACTGCTTGAAGACAAAATTAGTGATTTTGAAGACAGAACATCTGAACTGGGAAAGACAGGAGAACAGAAAGAGAAGAGAATGGAAAAAAAGGAAAAGGGTCTCAGGGAATTATATGACAATGTGAAACTCAAAAAATATATGCATTATTGGGTCCTAGAAGGAGAAGAAAATGGAAAAGAGGCAGAAAGAATAGAGGAAATATTGACTGAAAACTTCCCTACCCTTATGAAAGTCATAAATATCAATATTCAAGAAGGACAATGCACCCCAAACAGAAAAAATACGAAAATACCTACCCCAAGACAACTACTAGTCAGAATGACAGATAATAGAGATAAAAAGAAGATTTTGAAAGCAGCACAGGAAAAAGAAAGCATCACATACAAGGGAGACTCAATAAGATTAAGTGCCAACTTCTCATAAGAAACCATGGAGGAGAAAAGAAAGTGGTATGATATGTTAAAGGTATTGAATGAGAAAAACAGCCAGCCCAAAATTCTGTCCTTCAAAAATGAAGAGGAATTGAAAATCTTCAGACAAACAAAAACTGATAGAATATGTTACCAAAAGACCAGAATTACAAGAGATACTAAAGGGAGTGCTGTAGCCTGAAAGGAAAAAATAAGGCTGAGAGACTTGGAGAACAGTGTAGAAATGAAGAATATTAGAAAGGGTAAAAAGATAGACAGTAGTATGATACGACAACAGAAAGCCAAAGGTCAAGATAGATGAGGTAAGTAATGCCTTTACAGTTACAATATTGGATGTTAATAGATTGAATTCCACAATCAAAAGACACAGACAGATAGAATTGATTTAAAAATATAAGCCATCTATATGTTGTCAAGAAGAGACTCACCTCAAACATAAAGATAGTTTAAAAGTGAAGGGTTGGAAAAAGATATTCCATGCAAATAATCACCAAAACAGAGCTGGAGTAGTGAGACTAGTATCGGACAACATAAATTTTAAATAACAAACTGCTGTAGGGGATGGAGAAAGTCATTATATATTAATAAGAAGGGCAATTCACCAAGGAGAAATAACTATTCTAAATATCTGTGCACCTAACATCAGTGCCCCAAGATACATGAGGTACACACTGGCAAAGCTGAAGGGAGAAATAGATGTCTCAAAATAATAGCTAGAGACTTCAATATACCACTCTCAGTATTGGATAGAACATCAGAACTGAAGTTAAATAAAGAAACAGAGAACTTGAATAATATAATAAATGAAGTAGACCTGACAGACATATAAAGAGCATTGTACCCCAAAACAGCAGGACACAAATTCTTTCAAGTGCTTATGAATCCTTCTCCAAATAGACCATATGTTGGGTCCCAAGACAAGTCTCAATAAATTTGAAAAGATTGAAATTATACAAAACACTTTCTCTAATCATAAGAGAATGAAGCTGAAAATCAGTAACGGACAGAAAAAGGAAAAAATTCATAATTATATGGACATTAAACAACACACTCTTAAACAATCAGTGGTCAAAGAAGAAATTGCAAGAGGATTCAGCAAATGTCTTGAAATCAATGAAAATGAGGACACAACATATCAAAACCTATGGGAGATTGCAAAGGCAGTGCTGAGTGGGAAATATATAGCCCTCAATGCTTACATTAAAAAAGACAAAAAAGTTAAAATTGATGGTATAACTGCACACATGGAAGAACTAGAAAAACAATAACAAACTAATCCCAAACCAAACCAGGGGAAAGAAATAGCAAAGATCAGAGCAGAAATAAATGAAATCGAGAACATAAAACAGTAGAGGGAATCAACAAAACCAAAAGTTGGTTCTGTGAAAAGCTCAACAAAATGGACAAAACCTTAGCTAGACTGACAAAGAAAATAAGAGAGGGCCCAAATAAATAAAATCAGAAATGAGAAGGGAGACATTACCACAGACCCAGTAGAAATAAGAAATGCTATGAAAAACTATATACCGGAAACTAGAAAATATAGATGAGATAGACAAATTCCTGGAAACACATGAACCATCTACACTACTTTAAGAGAAATAGAAGATCGCACAAGTCATCAAATCTTTGCTAAGAGATGGCTTCACAAGTGAATTCTACCGATCATTCAAAGATGAACGAATACCAATCTTGCTCAATCTCTTCCAAAAAACTGAACCAGAAAGAATGCTACCAAATTCATTCTAAGAAACCAACATCACCCTAATACCAAAATCAGATAAAGATACTATGAAAAAAGAAAATTACAGACCTATATCTCTAATGAATATAGATGCAAAAATCCTCAATTATTACTTGCAAACAGAATCCAAAAGCAAATTAAAAGAATTATACACCACAATCAAGTTGGTTTTATCCCAGTATGCAAGGATGTTTCAACATAAGAAAATCAATTAGTGTAATGAGCCACATTGATAAACTGAAGAAGAAAAATCACATGATCCCCTCAATTGATACAGAAAAGACCTCGGGCAAAATACAGCACATTTTCTTGATAAAAAAACACTCCAAAAGATAGGAATGGAAGGAAGATTTCTCAATATGGTAAAGTGTATATATGAAAACTACAGCTAGCATTATACTCAATGGTGAAAGACTGAAAGCTTTCTTGCTGAGATCAGGAACAAGACAATGTTGCCCACTGTCACCATTATGATTCTATATTGTGCAAGAAGTTCTAGCTAGAGCAATTAGGCTAGACAAAGTAGTAAAAGACACCCAAATATGAAAGGAAGTAAAACTTTCACTATTTGCTGATGACGTGGTCCAATATCTAGAAAGTCCTGAAAAATCCACTACAAAGCTACTAGAATTAATAGATAAGTTCAGCAAAGTGCCAGGTAGGAAGATCAATGTGCAAAAACAATAGCGTTTCTATACACTACTGATGCGCAATCTGAGGAGGAAATCAGGAAAAAAATACACTTATAGTAGCAACTAAAACAATTAAATGTTTAGGAATAAACTTAACCAAGGATATAAAAGACCTGTATTCAGAAAACTACAAAACATTGCTAAAAGAAACTGAACAAGACTTAAATAAATAGAAGAATATTCCATATTCATGGATTGGAAGACTAAATATCATTAAGATGTCAATTCTGCCCAAACTGATTTACAGATTCAATGCAACCCCACTAAAATTTCCAACAGATTTTTCTTTGAAGAAATCTAAAAGTCAATTATCAAATTTATTTGGAAGGGTAAGCAGAAAATATCTTTATAAAGAAGTATGAATTTGTAGGATTCTTACTACCTGACTTTAACTCATATCACTTAGCTACAATGGTTAAAAAAAAAAAAAAGAAAGAAAAAGCATGGTACTGGCATAAGGACAGGCAGATTGACAAATGGAACCAAATCGAGAACTCAGAAATTGACCCTCACATCTATAGATAAGCAATTTTTGACAAGGCTTTTAATCTCACCCAGCTGGGCCAAAAGAGTCTATTCAACACATGGTGCTGGGAGAACTGGATAGCCATATCCAACAGAAAGAAAGAAGACCCCTATCTCACACCTTATACACAAATTAACTCAAAATGGATCAAGGATTTAAATATAAAAAGAACAACCATAAAACTCCTAGAAGTCATTTTAAGAAAAACGTCTTTAATATCTTGTGGTAAATGAATAGTTTCTTAAACTTTGTGCACAAAGCATGAGCAGCAAAAGAAAAAATAGAAAAGTGGGACTTCCTCAAAATTCAACTCTTTTGCACCTCAGAGAACCTTCTCAAAGGGATGAAAAGCCAGCTGACTCAATAATAGAAAATAGTTGGCAATCACATATCTGATACAGAATTAATATCCATGATATATAAGGTGATCATACAACTCAACAATAAAAAACAATCTGATTTAAAAATGAGCAAAAGACATGAAAAGACAACTGCCCAAAAAAGAAATAGAAATGACAAAGAAAAAACATAAAAAATGTTCAACATCACTAGTGATTAGGGAAATGCAAATCATAACTGAAATGACATATCATTTCACAGCTATTAGATTGGCCACAATTAAAGAGTCGAAAACTGTAAATGTTGGAGAGGATGTGGGGAGATAGGAACGCTTAGTCACTTTGGTGAGGATGTACAATGGTACCATCACCGTAGAGGAGTTACTAAGGAAGTTGAATATAGACTTGCCATGTGACCCAGCAATACCATTGTTAGGTATATGCCCAGAAGAACTAAGAACAGTGACACGAATATATATCTGCATACAAATGTTCATAGCAGCATTATTCATGATAGCCTAATGTTGGAAACAACCCAGGTGACCATCAACTGATGAATGGATAAACAAATTGTGGAGGATATACACAATGGAATGTTATACAGCATCATCATATGTATTTGTTAACCGTATGACAACACAGAAGAACCAGGAGGACATTATGTTGAGTGAAGCAAGCCAGTCACAAAAGGACAAATACTGTGTGACTTTCCTTTTATCAAGTAAATATATTATGTAAAATATAAATATATTATGTGAAATATGAATGTGGGTAGAACTGCATATATAAGACCCTTTTTCTTTGAAGCTGAACAAATGTAAGTTAATAGTACAAAATGTTAATATTGGACAAAAAATATCGTTATACTAAATAAAGGAGACCTTACACATAGTACTGCATATTGTATGATTCCATTTATATAAAATGCAAATATAAATCAATTAATAAAGATAAAGGAGATTAGTGGTTATGTAGGTCTGAGGAAGGAATGTTAAGGGGTGTGGAGTCTTTCTTTTTGGAGTAATGAAATTGTTCTAAAATTTTTGAGATGATTAATGTACAACAATATGCTTATCCTAAAATTGATTGAATATACACTTAGGATAGAATGGCCAGAAATAGCAGCTATGTACAGTGGGGAAAACATAGAAAGATTGAGAGGAGAGGAATTGTCTGTTGTTTGTTTGTCTGTTTTTTGTTTATTACTGAACAAAATAAAAAAGAAATATTGAAATAATGAAAAATGCTCTAAAAATGATTGAAGTGATGAACACACAACTATGGGATGATGCCAAACACCATTCATTGTACACTTTTGATGAATTGCATGTTTATTAATATGTATAAATAAAATTGATTGTTTGAAAAAATGTAATGCAAAAAGAAAAGTCACTTGAAGCTTCTATATTATTTTGGGGAGAATCTGGTATTTTAAAATATCTTCTTTTGTTCATTAAACTGTTTTAATAGAACAAAAGAATTAGGAAGGGAAAGGGATTGGAAGCAATAACTGGATCATGTTAAAGAAAGGAATGTTGGTTAATGACATGATTTAAAGATTATTATTATTTTTTTTGTTACATCTCCCGCCTTTCTGTTTGTTCTTGCTGAGTTCATTTTTGCATTCTTCTGTGTCTGCTTTATCTCCCCCTGTTGCATCAACACGCCAAGTCAGCTCACTGTGCGGCGGCCTTGCCTGCTCATGGGCGGCTTGCCCTGTTCGCGGGCGGCTTTCTTTGTTCTGCTCACGGGTGACTTGCCCTGCCTATGGCAGCATTGCCCTGCCCATGGTGGCTTTTTGCCCTGCCCATGGTGGCTTTGCCCCGCTCACAGCGGCTTGCCTTCTCAAGGCAGTCTGCCTTCTCGGAGAGGCCCCAGGAACCAAACCCGGGGCTTCCCATGTGGTGAACTGGCACCCTATCCACTGGGCTACAGCCGGCCTCCTGACATAAAGATTATTAATGAAGGATCAAGAAGAGCTTAGAAAAATAAAATGGCAATTAAGTTATTGAGTTAAAGTAAAAAAGAGAAATATGGAGGATTCCTGCATATTGTTAATGTTTCTGTAAGAGGCTCCATCATAAAACTGAACTGCAAAATTATTTTAAAGTATAGTATATATATAAAATAAAATTAATTTCAGCAAACTTTAGTAAATTCTTTTGTTATGTTACCCAAATTTTATAAGCAAATTCCCCAACTTACATTTTGTTTAAAGTAATAACTTTAAAACATAAAAATAGATTTCAAGTAGGAAAAGTGCATTGTTGCAATAAAACCTCTTTGCTAGTCCAAAATTATCAGTTTAAAATAAAAGAGCACAGTGAAAAAAGAACTAAAACCATCAGTGCCTTCTATTGCAGAAGTCCAACATCTTAAAATAATGCCCAACAAGTTGCAAAAAATATGTCTGAAAGCAACATATAATTGAAATTACTTGTGTTTTTACCACAAATCCTCAGATGACTCAATATACATTGATCAATGAGTCTTGAAGTGAACCATGAACCAAGTGAAAGCTTCAGAATGGTACAGGGAAAAAACTCCACCATTTAACACAATATGAACAAAGGAGAAAGCAACAAAATGGAATAGGAAACTCAGTCATCCTGAGTGGTGAAATAAACAAGGGCCTCTTACTAAGGCTACTCTTAGTGCCTGACCTCTTATTTATTCTGTTTCTGTCCCTTCCGTAAGTGGCCCTCATATCTACCTTTGAGACCCTGAAAAAAATCCTAACTAAATTTCTCAAAATTCATGATTGTTTGAAACAACTAATATCTGTTGAGAAAATTAAAACCATTATTTTTGGTAACTCTAAGAAATAACTTGGGCAATTGTGATTCATGAGTGTCTCATTAATAAATAAAATGTCCATCAAAAATAATATTCAGAGACAGAAAATTAGTTTTGTTCCAAACTCTTTAAGTTCTTCTACAAGAACAACCACGACCTGCATCATACTGGAACAATCCTCCTGAGGAGATAGCTGCATTCCAGCCAATCAGATAAGCAAACATATCCAGATTGAACTCATCTGTATCTCCTGACATGGGTATCTAACATAGCTAACTCTTGTGTGTATTCCTCCCCTTCACTTTCCACACAACCACCAAATGACACTTTAGAACTCAGACAAATAGGAAGAACTGAGATTCATTATATTCTTTAATGAATTGGAGAGGGGAACATTCTATGGTGCATAAAAATACCATTATACTAACAATGTGTAATGACTACATACACAAGAGACTAACTAAGCAAAAGAGCTATTCCTACTGCAAAAGTATTCCCAGAGGAACTGTTGATATCATAGCATTTCAACCTAAGTGTTTGAACTCCATGATACTCATGGCATATAATTCACAGTAGGCACTAGAATACTAGGTAACTTTGAAGTACTTATTTATTTAAGGTTGATTCCTGGCAAAAATTCATTTCAAAAAATAGTTAACCCTTGTATTAGGTTTCACTAGGAAAACAGAACTGACAGGAAATATCTGTAAATAGTATGAGATTTCATAAAATTGTGTCATATGACCATGGCGATGCATAAGTCCAAATTCTGCAGGGCAGGCTGCAAACCAAGGGCTCCAATGAAGGTCCATGATGAATTCCCAGGAGACACCTGTTGTCTGAATTAGAAATGGGAATTCTCTCTCTAATGCTGAAATCACTTCCCCTATTAAGGCCTTCAAGTGATTGGATAGACATAAGTCATTGCTGATGGCAATCTCATTAGTTGATTGTAGATGTAACCAGCCAATTATCCAATCAACTCACAGATGATTAAAGTCCATGAAACACCATTGTATTACAATTATCCCAGTGATTGCTTGACCAAAGAACTGGGAACCATTACCTGGTTGAGTTGACACATTAGCCTAACCATCACAACCCTTTTATTTACAGATACCATTGACAGCCATTGCAAACCTTTAGCTTAAATGTTCAAGAAATCATGTATCTGAAATTGATTGAGTCACATCAGAGTACCCTTACCTTTGCAATTATATAGTCATCATCCCTAAATTCCTGGGAGTTTATAATATTGATCTCTAGCAATAATTTATTGAAAATCCTAAAAATTCTCATTACATTCTCTCATCTAAAATCTTAGAATAATTTAAGCAAAATAAATAAATAAATAAATATTTGAGGACTCTAATACCCAACCTCTCTCCAAGTATGCACATTTCAAAATATATTTAATACCTTTAATACATAACCCAAACAACATTGACAATAGTATATCATTATATTGACACCAAACACAACTTTTTATAGTCTACTTGTATATCTTATCTGTGTCAAGCTTCTTGAGAAACTCCAGAACAAAATCTGGACATTTAGCTACTGTTTCATCTACAATTTGGGAATGTCCCTACTAATAATGAAGAAAAATATGAAAAAAAATAATTTCCATAGGGTTATCATTGCCCATGACTAGTATGTGAAATAGATTCCTATTTTATTTAGGAATCCTTAATAACCACCTTTTACATCACCCTTGACAGCTTCCCAGGCTTTCAGATGTTAAAAAATGAAAAATATAAAGATTTAATTTGTTTAAGCTGCTACTCATTAAGCATAGCTAAACATAGGTTCAGAACAAATAAAAAGTTTCAGAAATGAGAGAATAAAACAATATCAGCTTTGTTATTAGCAAAATTTAATTAGAGAATGTAGCTCCAATCTGAAATAACAATTAGGCATGCTATTTAATTCCCATATATTAATCTGCCATCCCAATCCTGCACATAGAAATAAGAGCATAGTAGATTGGGTTATGTATCATAGAATAAAACAGGTTCTTAAAATTAATCTCATTTTTGTGAGTGTGAATTTATTATTAATGGAAATTTTAAAATATTTTATTTGCAGTTAAGGTGTAGACAATTAAATCAGAATGGGTCTTAAGCCTATTATTGGAGGCCTTATAGAAAAGGTTAAGTGATGAAGCAAAGAGGAGGAGCAAGAAACTGGAAGTAAAGAGAACCAGGTAGAGAAAGGAATGTGATGGGAAAGCCAAGGAACCCAAGGATTGCTGGCCACCAAGAAAACTATGACTCCAGGAGGAAGCCTTCTAACCTCTATAACCATGAGCCAATAAATTCCTGTTGTTAAGCCAACAATTTGTGTGGTATTTGTCTTAGCAACTGGGAAATCACTTCAGAAATGTAATGAGGTTACAACAGAGAAAAGAAAGTCATAAAAATGGAAATTAAATTTCTAGAGCTGATATTTTGGATATAAATTCTGAAATGGAAAACTTGCAAAATACTGGAGAATGAAATAAAAGTTTCATTGTACTTGAAAATATATCAATAGAAATTAATTGAAGAGTAGACAAAAAATATAGAAAAATATGGTCAGATCCCATGATCTATCAGATAATAGTGAGGAGTTAATAAAGCATTATTAGAATTTGAACAGAAGAAAAGAAAGAGAAAGATGCAAAAGAAAAAATATTTTAAGGCTTAACAGTCAAAAATATCCCACATTGTACATGGTTGTATATAATGTATGTGAGCATATGTATAGTTGTGTGAGTGTACATATAAAAGCATTAATATACATATAGTTACTTATTTCAAAATACATGAGAAATGCACATATAGGCTCACCATAAATTGCCATGAAACAAAGAGGAAGAGAAAATCTTTAAAACAAAATAAAATGAACCTTTACATGCAGAAAAATAACTATACAAATGACAACACATTATTTTTCAGAAGCACTGGAGATCAAAACACGATGAAATGTTATTTTAAAATACCATAACAAAAATACCAATAATATATAATTCTATATGCTATAAAAACATTTTAAAGTAAAAAATGCAATAATGACAACTTAATACATAAGAGAATATTTGTTGCTGGAAGGTCTGCTCTATGATATTTACTAAAGAAAATTCTTCAAACTGTAGAGAATTAATAATAGAGGGAAAAGCACATCTAAAGAAATGTAGATTACTGGGAACAACAAATATATAAGTAACCTGTTTCTTTTCATAATATCTTTAACAGACAATTGTCTATTTAAATGAAAAATATATAAAATATATGAAATTTAATTGGGGACTTTAAATTGTATTGAAGTGAATAAAGATGACTATCACAAGGTGCATATATTTTATCTGCAGTGGTACAATTTAAACTCAGTGGACTATGATAATTTGAGGATCTATATTTTATTACCTGGAGCAAAGACTGATGAAACAATGAAAAGAAGGTTATCTGAAAAGCCAGTTAAGGAGTAGTAGATTGTGGGAAGAAGGCAGAGTAGGGCATTCCATGGTTCAGTCCTTCCACCAAAATTATGGTAAAGGACAGTAAATTTCTCTTTCTGCAAAGCAGATACCAGAGCCCAACTCGCATTCTGACAGCACACCACCAAGGAGTCCGGGCCCTGTTTAACTCACTGGTGATAGGAAGGGACATAAAAATCCTCCTCCCCAACACCAGGAGCATGCACAGCAGATCACTGATCACAGATCTGATTAATGAATTCAGATCACTGGGAAAAGGGTTCTGAGGGCAGTCATTGTTTCAAACCACCCCAGACAAGGGCTGTAGTAATAGTAACTTAAAGGTGCTATGCTTTCCCAAAGTTGTTGGGAAAGATAGTTGAAGTCCTACATTTGTTAGGCAGGCCAGGAAAGCTCTGTTTTGGGAAGCAATCTGAGTACCTCTTGTAACCTTTCTTGGTCCCCTCCCCAAGGCATTTTGGAGGTGATATGTACCCACTCCATGTGTCTATGGCCCTGTTTCAGATGGAAAAGACTGTCTTGGTAAATCCTCCCCAGCATGTCCCTCCTCCCAGGTTTACCCTCCAGGCAAAAGAAACTTGAGACAATGAAAGATGTGTAAGAAACAATAGAAACTGACAGCCTAGAGCAATGGCCTGCTGGCTTCAAACACCTGGGAGAAGGATGTCTGTCTCCTGGGAAACAGAGGGGACAAACAATCTCCTATAAACAGGGGATTTCCCAAACAACTAATAAGCAAAAGCCTGGACTGAGTCCCAGAAAAACAGGGAAAACCCTGCATACTGCATTTGCCTTGGGCAAACCTTAATAGGAGGTCTGAAGCTCAAGAAAAGTTCTGTCTTATCATCACTGTGGACAAAATGAATAAATAGACACACTAGGGAATAAATTCCCAAGTTAAAATTGTAAAATATTAAAATAGACAGTGTGCAACAATGAGTACTAGACAAAGAAACAGGAAACAATGGCCCATTAAAAGGAAGAGGGTAAATATCTAGAAAACAACAAGGAAGAAGACCAGCATATGGATACACCAAAAAAAAAAAAAAAAAAAAAAAAAAAGAGAGAGAGAGAGAGAGAGAGAGAGAGAGAGAGAGAGAGAGAGAGAGAGAGAGAGAGAGAAAGAAAAAAATCTGTTAAAAATTTTAAAAAAATATTCAAGGAGATGAAGGAGACTACTGAGAAAGTACTAAGGATATCAAGAAAATGATAAGTGAGAAATATGTGAGTCTTAGTAAAGAGTTAGAAATTTTGAAAAGGATCCCATAGAACTACTAGAGTTGAAGATCACAATAACTGAAGTAAAAAATGCCCAGGATGGTTTCAAGATCAGATTGGAGTGGCAAAAGAATAGGTGCACTTGAATACAAGACACTTGAAATGAGGCAGCCTGAGAAGCCAAAAGAAAAAAATATTATTAAAAATGAAAACAGCTTAAGACAACTTTGGGACACCATGAAAAACATACCAATATATGCATTATCACAGTCCCAGAAGAAGAGAGAAAGATGCTGACAAAATATTCAAAGACATAATGGCAGAGAACTTCCCAAACTTAGCACTGCCAAGAAGCCCAAAGAACACCAAACAGAATAAACATGAAGAAAAATAGACCCCATCTTATATTACTCACACTATTGAATGCAAAGACAAGGAGAGAGTTCTGAAAACTGCAAGAGAAAAGTAATGTGTTAGGTAAAAGGAAGACTTATTTAACTTGAGCGCTTCTTTCTCATCAGCCCCTGGAGACATGAAGGCACTGGCTTGAAATAGTTAACTGCTGGAAAAAAATGCAAGCCAGGAGTTATATACTGGTGAGACTTTTTTTCAAAACTGAGGGACAGATTAAGACATCCCCAGATAAAGAAAAGGTGAGGGAGTTCATCACCACTAGAACTGCCCTAGAAGCAATACCAATGGTGTTTTTTCAGACTGAAAGAATTGGACATTAGTTAATGGTTCAAAAGTACATAAAGATATGAAGATCTCTGCCAACATTAACTATTTGGGTAACACTAAATGCCCATATTATTGTGATTTATCATTTGGTATAAAACTCCACTTACTTCCTACAGGTTCTAAAATGAAAATGTATAAAAGGTAATGATCCATCTGTGGATTTGAACATGCAATGCACAAAGATATAAGTGGTAAAAAGTAGAAAAACAGATGGAGAGACAGAAGGTATAGTAAAAATATATGTGCATGTGATTAAAGTTAAGTTGGTATCAAACAAATATGATTGTTATATATTTAAGGTGTTAAGTTTTATCCTCATGGTAACCACAAAGAATATAGATGAGAAATATGTCCAGATAGAAATAAGAAGACACTCAATATGGTACAACACACAAAAAAATCAAATATTAAAGAAGGCATTATTGGCGGAATTGACAGACAAGACTTACAAAGACTAAATAGCAAAATGGCAGAAGTCCTATATTATCAGTAGTGTCATTAAATGTAAATGGCTTAAACTCTCCAGTCAAAATGTACAGATAGGCAGATTGGATAATAAGGCATAACCCAATGATATGCAGTGTGCAAGACACTCATATTAAATTCAAAGATATAAGTAGGTTTAAAGTGAAAAAATGGAAAATATATATATATATACCATGCAAGTCATAACCAAAGAGAGCTGGGAAGGGTATATTCATATCAGATTAAAAAAACTTTAAGTCAAAAATAGTTACAAGGGACAAAGACAGTCATTACATATTGATAAAAGAGACAATTAAAAGAGAAGTAAAACAACTATAAATATATATGCAACTAACAGCAGAGCCCCAAAATATATGAAGAAAATACTGACAGATTTGATGGGAGAAATTGACAGTTCTACATTATTAGTAGGAGACTTTAAAATGCCACTTTCAATAATTGATAGAACATGTAGTCATAAAATTAATAAGGAAGTATAAGGCATGAACAATACTCTAAACCAATTAGAACTAGCAGACTTATATAGAACATGGAACCCAACAAAACAAAATACATGTATTTCTCAAGGGAACATGGATCATCCTGCAAGATAGACCATATGTGAGAACACAAAACAAACCTCAAGAAATTCAAAACTGTTTAAAGCATACCATGTATATTTTCTGACCATACAGAATGAAACTAGAAATCAATAAAAGAGGAAGAAATGAAAAATTCAAAGATATTGGAAATTAAAGAACATACTCATACAATCAATGGATTAAAGAGGAAATCAGAGGTGAAGGTAGGAAATACTTTGAGGTGAATGAAAATGAAAATACAACATACAGAAACTTATGGCATGCAGTTTAGGCAGGACTGAGAGGAAAATTTATAGCTCTAAATTCTTACATTAAAAAGAAAATGGGGAGCCGGCTGCAGCCCAGTGGATAGGGCGCCGGTTCACCACATAGAATGCCCTGGATTTGGTTCCCAGGGACCTCTCCAAAGCGGGTAGACCACCTTGAGAGGGCAAAGCTGCCATGGGTGGGGCAGAGCCACTGAGGGCAGAGCAGAAAGCCTCCATGGGCAGGGCAAAGCTGCCACGGGCAACGCAAGCCACCAGCGAATGGAGCAGAGCCGCCACCCGTGAATGGAACAGAGCCGCCCATGAGCGGGGCAGGCCGCCTGTGCAGTGGGCTGACTCAGTGCTTCGCCGCAATGGGGGGAGACAAAGCAGACACAGAAGAATGCAAAAAGATGAACACAGCAAAAGCAAGCAGAAAGGGGGGAGGGAAATGTAACAAAAAAAAAAAAAAAAAAAGAGAAAGTACTTCAAGAGACCTAACCTCATAAGTTGAAGAACTAGAAGAAGAGGAAACAAAACCAAGGGTAGCAGAAGAAAGGAAATAACAAAGAATAGAGCAGAAAGAAATGAAATAGAAAACAAAAAACAATAGAGAGAATCAGCAAAACCAAAAGGTCATTCTTTGAAAAGCTCAATAAAATTGACAAAACTTCAGCTAGACTGCCAAAGAATAAATAGAAAAAACACAAATAATGAAATTCAGAAATGAAGAGGGGGATGAAACTACTGACTCCGCTGAAATAAAAGGAACTATCTGAGGATAATATGAACAATTGTATTCCAATAAATTAGATCAGCTACATGAAATGTACAGATTCTTAGAAACACACAAACTACCTACATTGACTCAACATAAAATAGACGATCTCAACACATGAGTCACTAGTAAAGGGATTGAATCAGTAATCGAAAATTACCCAAAAAAAAAGAAAATCTCAGGACCAGATGACTTCACAGGGGAATTCTACCAAACATTCCAAGAAGGCTTAACTTCAATTCTGCTCAAAATCTTCCAAAAAGTTGAAGAAGGGTACACTCCCTAACTCATTCTATGAGGCCAACATCATCCTCATTCCAAATGAGATACAGATAGTACAAGAAAAGAAAATTATATACCAAAATATATTATGAACATAGAGGTTAAAATTCTCAACAAAATACTGCCAAGTGGAATCCAACAACACACTAAAAGAATTATACACCATGATCAAAAGGGATTTATACCTGGTATGCAAGGTTGTTACAACATAAGAAAATAAAATAATTTAATACACTACATTAGCAGAATAAGTTACAAAAATCACATGATTGTCTCAATTGATGTAGAAAAGACATTAGACAAAATACTTCATCCTTTCATGATAGAAGCAATTAAAACTCTAGGAATAGAGAAAAACTTCCTCAACATAATAAAGGGCATATATGAAAAGCCCACAGCTTGCATTCTACTTAATGTTGAAAGACTGAAAATTTTAATTTAAAGATCAGGAGCAAGACAAGGATGCTCACTGTCACCACTGTTATTCAAAATTGTACTGGAAGTTCTTGCCAGAGCAATTAGGCAAGAAGAAGAATAAAAGTCATCCAAATTTGAAAGCAGGAAGTAAAAATTTCCTTACTTGCAGAATATATGATCTTATATACACAAAATCCTAAAAATTCTGCAGCAAAGTTCTTAGAGCTAAGAAATTAATTTATCAAAGTGGCTTGGTACAAGATCAACACTCATAAATCAGTAATGTTTTTAGACAAAGCAACGGATAATTGGAAGGAGAAATTAAGTAGAAAAATTCCTTTATCAATAGCAACTATCTAGGAATCAAATATCTAGGAATAAATCTAAACAAAGGTGTTATGGCAGTTTGGTATTGTTTGTGAATTACAAAAACAGATATTGAATTGTGTTTGTAAACTATTAGACCCAGAGGTTTCACTTTTACTTTATTAAATCAAGATTAGGACTTTTACTTGACCACATCATTAGGGAGACTGTTTGAGACCCTGCTGACACCTAGCCTACAGTTGTGGGCTATATAAATGGATGTTCAATCAAAGACAGGGAAGTAAATACATGGGGAGGGAGAACACAGAAGCAGATCTGCGGGAAGAGAAAGTACTCCATAGACATGGCCCTGGGCAAAGAGATGAACCTGATTGTCTACAGCTGACCTTGTGAAGAGACCTGAGCAGTTGAGCCCAGAAAAAAATGAGCCCTGAGGAGAGAGACAAGCCTTGTGCCAGCCTACAACTGAGATTGGAAGAAGCTGGAACCATGGAGCATTAAGAGGAAGGATGAAGGCTGAACTCTTGCAGACATCACCTGCTATCTTGTATCAACATGTGGCAACAGACTTTGGGTGAGAAAGTACCTCTTATGGTACCTTGAGTTAGAATCTTTAGGGCCTGGTAACTGTAACCTTCTACCCCAAATAAATACCCTTTATAAAAGCCAACAAGGTTTTACTACTTTGCATCAGCACCCCGTTAGCTGACTAATACAGGCGTAACGCAGGTGTATGCAGAAAATTACAAAACATTGCCAAAATAAATCAAAGATGACCAAAATAAATGGAAGGGCAGCCCATTTTCATGGACTGGAAGACTAAACATCATTAAAAAAAATGTCAATATTTCCCGAAGCATTTTATAGATTCAATGCAATCCCATTCAAAATTCTAACATCCTTCTTTGCAGAAATGGAAAAGCTAATCACTAAATTTATATAGAAGGGTAAGAAGCCTGAATAGATAAAGTCATCATGAAAAAGAAGAATGAAATTGGAAGATTCACATTTCCTGATCTTCAAACTTATTATAAAGCCACAGTAGTTGATACAGCATGGTACTGACACAAGGACAGACATTTGGAATAATACAATTAAATTCAGATCTCAAAAATAAACCCTCATATTTATGGTCAACTGATATTTGGCAAGGGGCAAAGACCACTCAATTGGGAAAGAATACTGTCTTTGATGAACTGGATCTCTACTTGCAAAAAAGGAAAAAAGAAGAAGGAAGGCCTCTATCTCACATCTTATACAGAAAGCAACTCAAAATTGATTAAACACCTAAATATAAGAGCTACAACTATTGAACTCCTAGAAGAAAATGTAGGGAAGAATCTTCATGATCATTTGTAGTTGTTTGAGTTTGAATTAATTATGAATTCCAAAAATATAAGTTAGATTATGTTTATAAGCTCATCTGTTCATCTGGGCATGATTAAGTTATGAGTAGGGCGTTAATTGCCACGTCAGTGAGACATTGAGCCCCACCCCTCGGTGGGGGTGGACTCAAGTAGAAGCAGAGATTAGAGAGAAGCAGAGAAGAGATTTGGAGAAGCAGATTTGAAAAGCAGTTCTGATGCTGGAGTGAGCCGTTCGCCGGAGAGGCTACAGCTGGCCTTGTGGAGAGACGCAGCATAGAAAGTCTCATAGTCTTCAGCTGAACTCGTGAAGGAAACAAGCTAAGCCCGGAGAGAAACGCAGCCCCGGG
>PVKH010004183.1:0-23758 GCA_004027955.1 Chaetophractus vellerosus
CAGAGGCATTATGCCACACTGAGGGAAGTGTATGTGGGGGGTTGTGGGAGGGGTGGGGGATGACATATGGGTATTCCTGGAATCTCTGTGTAATGTTTATGTAATCAATGTATCCTAAAAATATATATAGATATATATAAAAAATAAATAAATAATTTTAAAAAATAAGATGCAAATAGAGATCAATTTTCAAAGATGGAATTAGATTAGTGTTTTCATAGGCCTGGGAAAGGATAGGAGGATTGAAAGGTGACTGCTAAGGATTATGGAGTTTTACTTTTTGGAGTAATGAAATTGTTCCAAAATTTTTGTAGTGGTGACTGCATAACACTGTGGGATTGGTTATATGTTGTGTGAATATATCTCAATAAAACTGCTTTAAAATTTAAAAAAAAAAACAAAAAACTGTACCACACTAATGAAAGATGTTGATGGGAGAAAGTATGGGATGGGGAAGGGCATGGGGTATCTGGGAATCCCCTATATTTTTCATGTAACATTTATGTAATCTAAAGCTTTTTTAAAAAAATAATAATAAAGGCTGAATGAGAGACCTGGGATTATAAATTTAGTATGCTTTCTCCAGAGCTGAGTACTTTTGGGTCTAGGATACCAGTAACTTCTCCAATCAGATTATATATTCATTTTGTAGGTAGGATCATACCAAGTTTGGATAAAATTAAAGAGTTCATTCTAACTTTCCTTGCTCAAAGAGAGGGACATTTTTAGGAGGAAGAACAAAGGTTTCCTTTAACTGACATTTATAGATATTTGGAAAGTTGAGTGTTAAATAGGGAAACAATAATCAAAAATAGAACTGTTAAGCAGTTGACGTCAAATAGCAAAGTTTTATTGTTTTAAGTAGCCATCATTGGTGTCTCAAGATTGATCATAAGAAGAATGAGTAACAGAGTCTTTTAATGTGACTATGGTTTGTGGAGAAAAGTACCATGGGACATTACAGGAGCAAGACAACCACAGATGCTTATGAAGACATGGATGACAATCCAAGCTGCATAGAGAAAACAAGAACAGAAGGCTTGGAAGACTGGAAAGGATTGAAAAATTGCAAGACAAGGAAAGAAAAGTTCACTTTCTGCAACACTAGCCACTGATTAAGTAAATGAAAGATGATGCTTCAAACAGTATTTCAGATATTTTAAAGGGTGAAACCAATACAGAAAGATGTTTATCTTTCATTTCTTAAATGAAATGAAAGACACTTACTTTTTCTAATATGTAAAAGTAGCAGGTCATATAAATTGTACCTTGCTTTATGCAAGTGTGCTCAAAATGTGTAAATGTTTATATGTGAAATAGTGTATTGAGTTTGCTAATAATTGAAAATTTAGAACTGAAGAGGAGATAAATGACGTTAACTTTTATAGTGTGCATAATCTAATTCATTATTTTTCAAACCAGGATTTCACATATTAAATTTATAGGACATGGCATCTGCTTATAATATGATCTTAGAGAAAAATATATCTCATTACAATCAGTTGTTGGAAAACCTGAGTAAAAAGACACATTTCCATACACAGATGTGCTGCTTTATTTCTTTTTTAAATTAAGGCACGAATCATTGTTCTTTATGAGAAGGGAGCTGGAAGGGAGACAAATGTCTTCACCAACCATGCTGGAAGAGGGCTACAGGGAGCTTGTGGGCTGACACATTGCATCTTCAGAGCTCCCCATCAGCTGCTCCTGTGTGTGCTAGGGCAATTTCTAAGGCATTAGAATACGAAAAAAATAGGTTAATTCCACAAGTTTCTTTCATTTTTTGATGAAATATTTCATGAGGATTAAATTTAAAGTCTCCTCAATTTTTATAAATTCTATGATTAATTAAACAGGACTAGGTCTGTAATATAAGTTTTAATAGTGCTGTTGATTTTCTAGAATGGAAAATCAATTTTAAATTGATTTATTGTGGTAGCAATTTCATTCTTCTCGTTTTTGTGACTTAGTTCACCTATGAGTGATTTATCATCTCTCTCCTACTTTCCTTCTCTCCCCATACCCAAACATATAACAAGTAAAACTTTTAAGACCATGTTTGTATTACCTTATAAAATTCTTTTGGTCCCAGTGCATTATGATATAGGTCCTTAGTATTTACTAAACAAATAAATTCCTCTGGAATTATTCTGCTTTTAAATTGAGTCAACGTTTGGTGATTGAAAAATAATTCAAGAATTTACCTTTAAATTGGGGTAGAGAACAATGTCCCTGACCAGGCCCCAAGACTTTGTACGATTCCATCCATGATGGCCTCCCAGGCCACATCTAATACCTTCCTGCTTCGTGTTTGCATGTCAACCACATTGACCATTTTTTGTTCAGCAAATAATTTAGGCCTTCCAATGACCAAGGCCCTGTTAATGGTATGTGTCCACAGGCATTATCAGGTCAGAAATGAAGGGCCCTATGTAATATCCTTTCATTCCAAATCTTTATTTTAACAGGACTTTTAGTACATTCACAAGCATTACAATTTCAGAAGCTCTGATTTAGGACAACTTTTTTTGGTGTCCTTTGACTTTGTTTTTCTTTTGCCACCCTCCCTGAACTTTACATAGGTGATTCCTCCTCATCCTTCATATTTCAGCTCAATTTGAAGAGCTGAGTATTTAGAGCTGCAGTTTATAATGGAGGGACATCTTTATTTGGTGCTAACTCATGAAGGGTATCTGATAATTTGGGCTCATTAAAATCATGTTTTCATTAGCTCACACATGACCAAGCTAATAAACACACTCAGAGAAACAAAATTTTGTATGTAAACTGAAGTTTGTGTAAACATGTCAGAAGTTTCATCTGTGGTAGAAAATGGTGGCATAATTGCAATTTTAATTGTTACATCTAGATGTGACTGTATTGACTTGGCATTTATGATTTCAAAGTCTTTAATGCCCTGTGGAGCTACCTGGAATGCTTAAGGGTGTCCAAATCTGTAATACCCAGTTGAACAGCTTAACTTCACTCTAAAGGGAGTCCTTGGATGCTCTTTCGAGAATTTCACTTGTGCATTTTTACAATTGGCTGGCTCTGGTTGTCAAAGCAAATTTATATAAATAACATTTTCTTGAATTTAGGAAATAAGACCTCCAACATGAATCACTGTAAAATGAATTGCTACCTATCTTGTGCTTCTGTATTTTTCCTACTTTAGAAAGCCTAACACCATCAGAGGTTCTCCAAATTTCTACTATATATTGGTAAGAGAGAAGTGATTTATTTAATATTCATTATTCCATTTCTAAAATTTTTAAATACAGCTTAATTTAAAATAATTTTAAGTTTGGTTTGAAAGATGCCAAATAACCTGTCAAAAATGGATTAAAAATAGCAAAAAATCTATATATTGTATATTAATACTCTAAAATCTGGATAAGCAAAGAAGCTGTAAGACTGAATTGTTCTCTTACTGATATATTATCATATTGTTAGCCTCTCTATAGTGACTTTTTATGATTAATTTCATTGAGTTAGAATATGAAACAACTAAGTATGATTTAAAGATTCAGGTTATAATGATTTTTTTTTTTTTGGTTTATGCTACTTTACTGAAGAAAAATAAATCAAATACTAGCAGTTATTAGTTGATTCCCTCATCCACTAACAATTTGCATCATTTATTCAGTCCTATATTAAATACTGTATTGGAAGATAGATTAATAGTGCCATCCTTCCTAACAATTTAAATTAAAATTATCAAATGTTTGAGACCCTAATTTTGAATACAAAAGGGTTTAAAAACTTCCAATTTTCATTCTGTGTAGAAAAAGAACAGGTAATTCCTTTATTGTTATGCATAAATTACACCACATTTTCTGCTCTGCTGATGCTACAAATTCAAAACCAATTCTCCAGCCACATCAGATATGAGCATACAGTATATCATATAACCTCAAACTTGTAACAGTGGAAAGCTTACAGAATGGATGTTGCTATAGAGTCATGCTGCTTCCTGTGGTGTGACAACTAAACATCTATCTCTCTCCTGTTAAAATGATTCTTTCAGCATGTTGGAGTGTTGAGGAATAGTTTTAATCTCATAAGCAATTTAGAGTGAAGATATTGGTCACATCATACACATGCTCCATTTTTTAAAATATGATGAATCTTGGGCAACTATTCTCTTCTAACTACTTCACAGTTTCTAAAATCAGTTATTGTCCAAAGCTGCAAGAATTTGTCTTCTCAGATGAGCATGTGAATGAATGGAGGGAGGATAAATAAATAAATAAATAAATAAATAAATGAAATTTTTAAAAGATGGTGTGATAGGGGAGCAGCTGGATAAGAAAATTTTTAAAAATAGTAATTTAAAGTTTATTTCAGCTATAATGTAAGTTATTCTGATTTAAGGTAGCATCATTTGGCATAATTCAGATACTACTCCAGAGATATTCTGTTGTACTTATCCCTGTCTGTTTTATAGATCCGTGTTATCTCTGGCATTAAGGGGTCATCTGATTTCCAATCACATAGCAGTGAAGGGATGGATAAAGTAACTTTAGAAATATTTAAGCAGGAGACCTCTGAGATCTTAGAATATTGAGACAAATGTACCACTACTATGACTATTTGTATGATAAATTCTTCTTGTAAATGCATCCTTATGTGGTTTGAATGGGTAGTCTGTAGGAAAATGAATTACCAAAAAAAAAGACAACGCCTTCATATGGGCGGTCTTTAGATCCCATAATTGCGGCTTGCCAGTGGATCATAGCACTCCCTACTGGGCCTGCAGAACATTGTGCTGGGGAGTCATGGGCCAAATCACTAAGTTCCTTACTAATTTGTTTCAGCGCCACAGTCTGTGCTAACCATCTGGCTCGGCAGTATCTGTCGTGCACTCAAAGGTTTGGCCAAAACTCTTGATCATCAGTGCGGAGGGAAGGATTTTATCTTCTCACATCGTTCTGGCAGATACAGTGGTTTTTTTCACCACTACAAATCAGTCCGCCAACGCTGCCTTCCGGAGCACAGGACAAATCTAAAGGTAAAGGGGGAACGGTTTACTTACCAGGTCCAGGCCCGACTTTATCTGTGTCACCACATAATCTTCTTTTTCTCCGAACAGCACCTTTTTAGACCATAATTATTCTTATACGAAGAAATTTTTCTGATGATTCTGATAAAAACAGACCTTGTGTATAAACATCTTTAATTAAAACAATTTTAAATTAAGTCACTAAAATACTTGTTCCTTATTCCTTCACTCTGATTAAGACAATTTCAGATATGTCTATGTCTTTATCTATGTCTATCTCCATCTCTATTTCTATCACCTCTATTTCTATATTTTTCTATTACATCTACTTCTATATCTACGTCTATCATTCTATCAATCTACATCAAGAAATATAAATAAATTTTCTATTTCCATTGCACCATCCAGTATTTATGACTTACTGAATACTCAGAACAATAATTGAATCTGAGTATATGCAATTATTTAGTGGTTTGGGGTTGCTTGGGAGCCCATTTCAAAATAAAATGAAATTAAGAAAGAGAATTACTGGTTTAGTTTATTTATGTACTGTTTTTTGAAGACTAGTCATTTGGTTCAGTTTTATTCTGCTAAACAAGCTGGTGGAGAACAGAGTATTGACTAGAGAAAGCCATTTATAATCACTACAAAAGAAAAGATAGGCCGACTGGATAGCCCAGTGGATAGGGCGTCGGCATACCACATGGGAGGCCCCGGGTTCGATTCCCAGGGACCTCTCCTAGCAGGCAGACCGCCTTGAGAATGGCAAGCCACCACGGGCGGGCCTGAGCCGCCGTGGGCAGGGCAAAAAGCTGTCACGGACAGGCAAAAGCCGCCAACGGGCAGGGCAGGTTGCCTGCGAATGGAGCGCAGCCAGCCACCCGCGAACTGAAAGCCAGCCTTGAATGGAAGCAGAAGCCGCCCACAAGCGGGGAAAGCTACACCTGCCCAGTGACCAGTCTCGGCACATCGCTGCAGCGGGGAGGAGGGGAGATATGTAATAAAATAAATAAATCTTTAAAAAAAAAGAAGAAGAAAAGAAAAGATAAAGCAAGCAACAAATTTTAAACATGAAAAAAATTTCACTCAAAGATTATTTATGAACAACTCAATGTTTGTAAATTAATATTTAAAATTAAAGTCACTCCTTAAAACACAGACTGCAGAGGAAATAAACTTTGGATTTTGACCAGAAAAAAATCACCAGGACTGACAGAACATTTAACAAATATCAGGGTTAAAGATAGACATTGACCTCAACACTGCCAAACCTTTCCCTTTATTTCATCTTCAGCCTTTCACTGATACTTTCTTTCTCCCTCTTCTTTGGCTTATTTTCCTCCACTTATCCATCTAGGTCTCTGATATTCTTTACTTATTTCTCTCACTCTCTCTTGTTTTCTTCTCATTCATCTAAATTTCTCTTTCTACTTTTACTACACTCTAGATTCCTTACTCTCCCCTCTTCTCAAATGTTCCATGTAAAATCAATTTTACTTTTATCTATAGGCAGTAGACAAATACTGTTATTCACATATTATAGAATAAGCACCATGGAAGGCTATATCATTCTCCTCACTGTCTGAACTACTTGTCTTCCATTTACTTCTTATTTTTCTGTTGCCTCAACTGTATCACAAAATGGAAATAGACATGCTCTCATTAAAACCATTATTAATCTCTTAATATCCACATATAGTGATTTATGCTCACTCATCATCCTAATATGGCATTAATTTTGGCATTTGACAATGAACTTCACTATATCCTTTTAAAGTATCTTTCTTCTTTTATTCTAACATATTTAGCCTTTACAGATCCCCCCTGTTTTGCTCACCACTCTGCTCAGTACACTCTTCTGGTTTTCCCTTTGCTCATTTCTGTGCCAGCCAGTGTTCTTGGTTTCTAGTGACAGAAACTGGCTTTGGTGATTTAAGTAGTAAATGTGTGTTTGAATGGAAAGTGGTATAAGAAAATATTATGAGGGAGGTTGGAGGAATCAGCTGGGAAAACTTGTAGAAACAGAGGAAAGCATGTCATCCAGTTAATAGTGAAAAGCATGTCCTAGACGTGCTAAGTGAGGGCTGCAGTCACAGATGCTGTGGCACAACTCATAATGCTAATGCCACTGGTTTGGATGAATGATGCACTTTTTAGAGTCTTATAGTGGTGCCTTGGCTGTTTTTGCTACCACAATTCTCCTTTGTCTCTTCCTCTCCATATTCCAAATCTGGGGTGAGTGGGCTTGATTGGCGAAACCAAAGTCAATTCCCTTCAATCTGGAGGGAAATGGGATGGGAAAGTGAGTTTCTGACTTTGGCCTTTTAGAGAAGATGGTAGACTCTGATCCCTACCAAGACTCATGTGAAGGGAAAGGGGTTAAGATCTTGGTTGCCTAATAAATAACATATATCTACTACCCTTTTTAATTTAATTTCCTCCAAATTCTTTCCTTGCCCTTTTCTTTTCTGTCTTTACACTTCTCATGGATCCAAAACCATTAATTCAACTACCCCAATACCTCCAAGGCATTAATTCCATTCTGCTCTAGTAGACCCATATTACTAATACATCTTACCCGGTTATACAGAGGAAATTTCTCTGATTAAATGTACCAATATATCTAAGCTCTCAATTTCAATTGATTACCATTATCCAGTCAACAATTGACTCCCCTCTCCTTCCCTGAATATCTGCTTCTCATCTAATATGTCACCCTTTTCCCGTGACTCTACATTGTGGATTTTTAAAATTTATCTCTTTATCTTCCTCATCACTCCCAATGTCATACCATACACACTAGATAATTCTCATGTATTTCAGTTTCCTGGGAGACATTAAACTTTACATGCATATACCTGGATATCAATTTTTTAACTAATATAGCAATTTCTAAAGTAATATCTCACAATCTTTATTTGACATAATAACCTACATCAGGCAATTCTGAAGTATAATCCCTTTTGGCAATCTATGGACAATATCAAGAGTTTCCAGAAAATCATGCCTGGCTAGAGTTTCCTGTCTCTGTACTTATTTTATACACTAATAAACAATTAAATTAAGACATCTTACAATGCCACTTCCTGTCTTAAATTATTCCATATGTGTCTATTGAGTCAGAGTTAAAGTTCAAGTTCATTCACATGGCATTCACGTTATTTTATAATCCAAGTCCTTCAAAAATCTTTTCCCTTGACCTTGTATCCATGCCACACCCACATGGTATTTCCTCCCCACACTTACCAGTGTCCCTATGCCCTTAGCATATACTTAGAATGCCTTTTGTTTTTTCTCAGTTTTGTTAATTACTACACATTTTTGAACTGCAGTAATTGCATTCATTTCCATTTCTTCAATTTCCCACAATAGATATCACAAATTTTTGTAGTAATAACTAAAATTAAAATGTCTTTCTGATAACAGGATGGTTTTGTTTCAACTCCTCTCCTCTAATTGTCATCTTACAAATAGTGACTATTCTTCTAACAATTATTCAATCTTATTTCAGGGGACATCCATTGAGGCCATGGAAAAGGAAAATGCATCATTGCTGATAGAATTTGTTCTCACAGGTTTTACAGATCAACCGGAGTGGAAAATCTCCCTATTCCTGCTGTTCTTGGTGGTATACCTTATCACCATGATGGGGAATCTGGGACTGATTTCTCTCATCTGGAATGACCCTCAACTTCACACCCCCATGTACATGTTCCTAGGGTGTTTAGCAGTTGTAGATGCTTGGCTCTCATCCACAGTGACCCCCAAGATGCTGGTCAGCTTCTTAGCCAATAATAAAATGATATCTCAATGTGAATGCATGATACAGATTTTTTCCTTTGTGATCAGTGCAACCACAGAATGTTTTCTCCTGGCAACAATGGCATATGATCGCTATTCAGCCATATGCAACCCTTTACTTTATCCAGTTATTATGACCAATAGACTATGCATCCAGCTGTCAGTCTCTTCATTTGTAGGTGGCCTTCTTCATGCATTAGTTCATGTGGGCTTTTTATTCAGATTAACCTTCTGTAAGTCTAACATAATACATCACTTCTACTGTGACATCATACCTTTGCTTAAGATTTCCTGTACCGATGCATCTATAAATTTTCTAATGGTTTTTATTTTCTCTGGGTCAATTCAGGTATTCACCATTTTGACTGTTCTTGTCTCTTATACCTTCATTCTCTTTACAGTCTTAAAAAAGAAGTCTGTAAAAGGCATCAGGAAAGCCTTCTCCACCTGTGGATCGCATCTCTTTTCTGTCTCTTTATACTACGGCTCTCTTCTTTTCATGTATGTGCACCCTCGATCACCTAAAGCAGATGATCAAGATATGATGGATTCTCTGTTTTATACTGTCATAATTCCTTTTTTAAATCCAATTATCTACAGCCTTAGAAATAAGAAAGTTATAGATTCTCTGGCTAAAATGTTAAAAGTAAAATGTTAAAATGAAGTTCTTATATTAATTTGTTGTCTTTTATCAAAAACATTGATAAAATCGTGCAGTTATGTGTGGCCATGATTTGATTAATATATAAAGTTTTCTGAAGTTATAATTTTTCTTGTATTTTTAAAAAGTTATTACTTGGCTATTCACATTTTAACCACATAAAACTTCCTTACACATTCTATGTGCTAGCATTGCTTTGGTAACAAAGCCACGTAGAGACTTCACAAGTAAAGAAAATTAGAATTTACTTATGAAAGTAGATGTAAAAATCCTCAACAAAATACTAGCAAATTGAATCCAGCAGCATATTAAATTGATTATGCACCATGGTCTATTGTTTTAAGGACTTGACCTCTTAATTCTTAATAAGCTTCTGAAATATTTATGCATATTATTCTAAAACATACAGTGAATTTCAATCCTGTCATATATGTCAAAGGAGACAGCAAATGTAAACATTTTAAATGCTTATATGATGCAAATATTCTCACTGGCCCGATTTTGTGATAATCAGGGTAAGCTAAACATTCACTATATTAGAAACCATGCATGTGTTCCCAGTCCTAGTTTTTCTCCCAAGGTCTTGTTTTTAGAATGTTAGTGATAAAATAAGCCTGATTTATTATATGACCATCCTGTATGGGAAAAGACTGTAACTTTGGGTTTCTTTGGTCAACCTTAAAAGATATAGCAGGGGGATGGATGTGGTTCAGGTGGTTGGGTGTCTGTCTCCCATATGGAGGGACCTGGGTTTGACCCCTGGGACTTCCTGGTAAAAATTTAAAAGAAGAAAAATATAGAAGGTGCATGGGCCACCAGGCCCCATCTGTGGGTGAGCCACCAGGCCCTGTGAGCAGGTGGGCCTCTGGGTCCTGTGTGTGTGTGCGCTGCAAGGCCCCGCAAGCCACACAGCAAGATGATAACATAACAGGAGAGTGTCTCAAGGGAGAGCCAGGATGAGATGCACTGAAAAGTCAGGAACTACAGTGGTGCAGGTAGTAGTAGGATGCCTCTCTCCCACATTGGAGATTCCAAGGATCGAATCCCATTGAAGACAGGAGGAGAAGAATCAGAAGGGAGCATAGGAAATGGACACAAAGTTGCCCAGTGAGTGAACACAAAAACAGCAAAATGGGTGGGGGGAATGGGTAAAAGTAAATAAATAAATCCTTAAAAAATGTATAGGGGAGGAAAATTTGGACTAAAATTTGTAGTAATGCTTTGATGATACTGTTTCATGATTTGTTAACAAATGTTTCACAACAATGCAGGATGTTTGTGGTGAGGTGATGTGTGGGAGCCCTGTATGATGTTATGCATGTTTGTTTTGTAAGATTATGATGTTTCCTGAACACTTATAGTTTATGTCTGTTCATTTATGAATGATATACTTCAATAAATTGTTTTTAAAAAATAAGGTATCACTCCTCCAAAGTAAAGCTTAAAATCAGCACTGTTCAAGAGAAATGTGAGCCACATATGGTAATTCTAAATGTTATAATAGCTGCATAAAAAATAAAAAGAAGTAAAGTTTTAAAAAAATGCATATATGTTCTTCAATGCTTTGTAAATGTATCAGGTGCTAAAATGTGTAGTTCCTCTGAAATGCACTTTAGTAGGATGACTTTCTTTATTAAAACACTGTAAATCCAGTAGATTCACATCGTATTTAATCTTTTAGTAGTAACAAATTTGTTTTTGAGTGATCACAAGTATGTCCCAGCAATTTAGCTAGACATCAAAAAGTCATTCATTCTTATTCATTGGAAAATTGTGCATTTCCCTTCATGTAGGGATTCACCTCATATACCAGACAGAGAACTAAGCAGAAATGAGAAGCAATTGAAAATTAAAATGTTAAATGAGTTAAGACAGTGAAGGCAGGGCCAACCTGCAACGGAGTGCTATCAGCTCAGTGTCCATATATGAGAAAAGTAGAGATGTGAATTGCCTCTCACTTTATATATACCTTCAAAAACTCTTTTCTGATTTGTTCATGTGTGTTAGATCATATGAAAAGCTTATATAAATTTAAAAGTCTAACAGATTAGATAGAATTATTTGAATTAATTTGAGGAAAAGAGTATAGCAAAAAAGATTAATGAGGATTGTGGGAAGGCAGCATCAGACTAAGCAGGCAGGGCTCAATTCTCTCACAAAATCAATGTAAAAACAGCCAAAAGCTGTCTGAGTGGTATGTTTTGGGGGTCAGCAGACCAGGACAATGCTACACAACTCCCAAGAGAGTGAGGGACAGAGAGACAAAGAACCCGAAATAACAAATCTGAGTTACCAAACTACCATGGCAGCTGGGAAGGGCTCACATTACCTACTCCCAAGACATTGCAATGGTGGATACAGGTCATCATACATTTTGTCAAAACCTATAATTTTGTGTGGTGCAAAGTATAAACTATAATGTAAACTATAGTCCATGGTTAGTAACAATTCTTCAGTATGTGCTCGTTATTTGTAACAACTGTACCACACTAATGAAAGATGTTAATGGGGGAAAGCATGGGAGGGAGAAAGTGTGGGGTATATGGGAATCCTCTTTTCTTTTGTATTTAGAATTCTCTATTTTTTGATGAAGCAATTATGTAAACTAAGGATTCTTTAAAATTAAAAAATAACTAAAAAGAAAAACAGAACCTACAGTTAGCATTAGTGAAAAACTAAAAGTTTTCCTGCTGAGATTAAGAACAAGACAAGTGGTGGGATACAAGATTAATACTCAAAAATCAATTGCCTTTCTATACACTATTGGTGTGCAATCTAAGAAGGAAATCAGAAAAACAATTCTGTTTGTAATAGCAACTAAAACAATCAAATATTTAGGAATAAATTTAACCAAGAATAAAAGACCTGTGTTCAGAAAGCTACAACACAATGCTAAAAGAAACTGCAGAAGACTTAATAAATGGAACAATATTTCAAGTTCATGGATTGAAAGACTAAATATCATTAAGATGTCAACTCTACCCAAACTGATTTACAAATTCAATGCAATACCAATAAAAATCCCAACAGCCTTTTTTGCAGAAATGGAAAGGCCAACTATTACATATATTTGAAAGGCTAAGGGGTACCAAATAGCCAAAAATTTCTTTAAAAAGAAGAACAAAGTTGGAGGACTCTCACTTCTGGACTTTAAAGCATATTATTTAGCTACAGTGGTAAAAACAGAATTCTACTGGCTTAAGGACAGACACATTGACCAATGGAACTGAATTGAGATCTCAGAAATAGACCCTCACATCTACAGCCAAGTGATTATTGACAAGGGAGTCAAGCCCTCCCAGCTGGACCAAAACAGTCTATTCAGCTATTGGTACTGGGTGAACTGGATATCCATATCCAAAAGAAAGAAAGAAGACCCCTGTCTCACACCATATACAAAAATAAACTCAAAATGGAACTAAGGACCCAAATATAAAAGCCACAGTGATAAAACTCCTAAAAGAAAATGTAGGAAAACATCTTCAATTCTAGGTACTAGTTTTTTTTAAATCTTACACCCAAGTCACAAGCAACAAAAGAGGACAAAAGATAAATGGAACCTTCTCAAAATTTAACACTTTTACACCTCAACATACTATCTAAAAGGCAGGTAACTCAATGGGAAATAATATTTGGCAATCACATATCTGATAAGGGTTTAATATCCATGATATATAAAGGGAGCATACAACTCGACAATAAATGGACAAACTATCCAATTAAAAACTGGGTAAAAGACTTGATAAGACAATTGTCTAAAGAAAGATACAAATGGGGAAGAAACACATGAAGAAAATATACAACATCAATTGCATTTAGGGAAATGCAAATCAAAACTACAATGAGATATCATTTCACACCAATTAGCCTGGACTCTATTAAAAAGTTGGAAAATGTTAAAAGTTGGAGAGGATGTGGAGACATAGGAACATTTATTTTCTGTTAATGGGAACATAGAATGGTACAGTCGCTGTGGTGGACTGTTTGGCAGTTCCTAAGGAATTTTGATATAGACTTACCAAGTGACCAAGCAATAACATTACTAGATATATATTCAGAAGAACTGAGAGTAGAGACACAGACCTCTGCACACTGATGTTCATAGTGGCATTCATGATTGCTAAAATTTAGAAACAACTCAGGTTTCTATCAAGTGATGAATAGATAAACAAATTGTGGTGTAAACACATGATAGAATATTATGCAGTGCTGAAAAGAAAAGAAGTTGTGAAGCATGTGACAACATGGATGAGCCTGGAGGACATTATGTTGAGTGAACCACACCAGTCAGAAAAGGAAAAATAATGTATGATTGTGCTATTATGAACTCAATATACAGTGTAAACTCATGGATCTAATAATTAGAATATGAGTCACCTGAAAATAGAGGGAAGGTAGAGAAGTAGGAATGGAAAGCTGAGGGTTAATCTATGCAGTATTGGTAAAAATGTTGTTCGTAAATATTTGCAAATGAATAAAAATGGTGAAAGCACATCATGGTGTTTGTAACTAGCAGAACTATTGTATGGGTATGTCCTGCGGTACAATCCGATCTTTTATATCTTCTAGAAATTCACTAAAATCTCTAGTCAATTGATGGGATAACATTCTCTTCTATATTACAGACCTCCATTTTTGTACGTCATCTGTGTAATTTCACTGCAGTATTGGGAGGGGGATAAATTAAATACCTGTGCAAATCCTGTATTTTAGACATGATATTCAGTTGTTTCCTTTAAAAAGAAACTAGGAAAATACATACACATCATTTAGTGTATACATAGATGTAAATTTGCTAACATATTGTTAAGTTCACCCAGTTTACTGAAACACTGACATGACTGGGAGTGCTATCACTGGTTTGCAAACTAGGACAAAGGATGTGGAAATTGGTTGGCTAAGGTAGGGTGGTCTGGCCTGATAAGCTTTTATTTGAGATACTGATTGGGACCCCCACTCAGAGTGTGCCAACCCATCAATAGCCTCAAGAAGATGGTGTGAAGTTAAATAAGTTTGAACAAGGCAGTAAGATAATTTGGGGGAGGTGGCACAATCTGTGGAGGCTCCATAGGGAAAGTGTGAAATATTTAATATCAAAAGGGGTGGTGCAGTGCTTGGTCCTTGTCCAGAGGGTTTTGTTCCTCAGTGCCCTTGGAAGAAAAGTGGGGGATATCTTTGTGCTGAGGGAGCAAGTGCTTCTCATAGTGTCATCTGGTGACTATGTTTATGTGTTTAAGAGGTCCACTTTCAGTATCACAAATCAGGTAAATAAAGGATAGTACTACTCAAAACAAAAAGCCACAAGCTACTGATACATTCAACATCATGAATGGATTCTAAAAAGCATTGTATTAAATAAAGAGAAAACAAACTTTATGATGCCATTTTTAGAAAACTACAGAAGGCAGAACTAGTGGCCAACACCTGATTAATGGTTGCCTAGAGCCATGGTTTGGAGCATAGATGGATTAAAGAGAATTTATTGGGTGATAGAAACACCTTAATATTCCACTGTAGGAGTGGTGTGACTATATTCTTTTTCAAAAACTTCTCAAATTATTCTATTAAAATGGATGAAATTTTCTGCATATAAATTACACTTCAATAAAGATGTATAAGTAATGTCCAGTGCTCTTAGTCCTTCAGTGAGATGTCTTCTTTCTTTAATACCTTTCAATTAATGGCTTTCATTATCAAAAATGTGCCATGCCTATCAACCTTTCAAGTTATTGAAATTTTGTATAAATATGTAAATTCTGTAATAAGGATTAATTCCAAAGTATATATGTGGTTTAACACAGATTAATTTCTGACAGTAATTTGTACCAAAGGCCTACTTTGCGTCTTCTTAGAATACACTCTTGGGACTACCTTTCTCTGTCAGATGGCCCTCCAAAGCACTTAACACAACAAAATGTGTGTTTTGGTGGCCTCCTTTGACCTTTTCAAGTATGTAAACCAAATCCCCTGTTGCTCATATTTTTACTAAGAACCTGATTGCTTTCATATGATAATTTTATGGGTAAATTCTGAGGAACTACCAAATTGTCTTCCCCAGTGACTGCAACATTTTACATTTGGACCAACAATGATATTTCTCCACATAATCTCCAACACTTGATTTATATATATATATTAATAGTGCCCTTCTAGTTGGTATGAAATAAAATATCACTGAGGTTATGATTTGCATTTTCCTAATAGGGATGTTGATCATGTTATCATATGCATTTTGGCCCTTTTATTTATCTTCTATGGACAAATGTCTAATAAACTTTTTTGTCCATTTATTAAGTGGTTTGTCTTTTTGTTGTTGAGTTGTAAGATTTCTTTTCTTAATAAATGGACAAAAAAGTTTATTAGACATTTGTCCATAGAAGATAAATAAAAGGGCCAAAATGCATATGATAACATGATCAACATCCCTATTAGGAAAATGCAAATCATAACCTCAGTGACATTTTATTTTAATTTCATACTAGATGGCTATTTGATTTAACCTCAAAATCATTTAAAAAATCCATTTTTAATTGTTAGCAGCTACTTTACTTGTGTCTCAGAAGCCATTTATCTCAGATTAGGAGTCTCTTCTGAAGTATGATGTACATGCCAAAGAAGGCTCTTTAGAATTAATGGAAGAGTAATATTTCCTTAAGGCTTACATAATTATTTTCAATGACCTAGTGCTAGAGTATCCTAGATATTCATAATTTATTCCCAAGTGTTTATAGAACAATGTTTTTATTCTGAAATTTCCTAAAAATAATAACATCAAGTGTCCAAACAACAACTATAATATCTTTGTCAGTGAATTCAAAGTCTGAGGACTGACATATAATTTATTCATGTTAAAACATTAATATACAGAAATATATATTTTTCTAAAAACTTTAGTAGCTTTCAGCATTTTAATATTTTATACATTTTGCTTTGGTCTAAGTTTAAAACTTTATGGAAAGTCATGATGATCCACAATATTGTGGATAATTTTTATGTATTCAGAGTAGATCAGTATCATATTTTACCAGTGAAGGTACAGGTAAGACCATAAATGACTGAATAAAATAATTGTAGGATTAACTTTTAAAGTTATTTCTAAGGCTGGAGAATATGGTGTCAATGTAGGTAGACACTGCTCAAGTCTTTCACAAAAAATGGCAGAGAAGGGGCAAAATCCTACTTGAGTGAGCTGTTTTGCAAATGCACAGCACATGAGGCTGCAGGGCATCATTCTGGGGGAAATTGGACTAAGAGATAAAGAGCCCAAGGGAAAACCATGAGTTGCTCGACCTGTGGCTTGAAATGTCAGGTGGTGTGCACCCCCTGGCTTTCACCAGCCAGCTGAATGGGAGGCAGCATTGCCTGGGAAGAAGAGAGGTCTGGTGAAGGATGGAAAGTGGTTTCCTTTCCATGGGTTTGGCCATCTGAGCCCCCTTTAAAACTTGTGGAGGATACCAGCCAAAACTGAGATGACCCCAGGGAGAGGGGAGGGGGAAATCTGCTCTGAAAGGCTGTCACACCCAGCTGCCATGGGTGAGAGGAGCTTGATCAGGTAGGGGGCAGAGACAGGCATTTAACTAGCCTAGCCCCTGAAAACTGTTAGACGTCCAACTCAGCTAAGGGAAACTGGGACAGTAAGAGACCAATAAGCTTTCAAAAGACTATTTAGTCTATAAAGCTGCTATAGTTCAGTGGGAGAATTCTTGCCTTACCAGTAGAAGGTCACTAGTTCAAGTACTGATACCTCCTAAGAGAAGAGATCCAGGAAGAGATAAGGCATGCAGCTAAGTCCTTATGATATGGAATTTATAGATTGAGTTTCTATTGTTACATTTTATGATATTTTGGAATTTCTTCTCTCTTTTTCCTATATTTTGCTCACTAAAACTGGATAAATCACCTATGGAGGGCAGGCTGTAGCATGATTAATTGAGAAGCACCAGCAGCCTGAGAAGTTCCCTAGGTGTCTTGAGGGAAGGCTGTTTTTCCTGAGTTGTTTCTGTGTTCCTGTTTTGTTTCTTGTTCATTCTCTTCCCTTACTTTTTTTTCTTTTTCTTTTTCTTTTTTACTTATTTTTTCACTCTGCTTTATTTCTCTTCTTTCCTTGAACTATCTGACTTCAAATTTCTGTTGCTTTTCTTCAATTCCAACACTTTTTGTTTGGTCTTAATTTTTTCTTTTTCTCTCTTTCCTGTTTTTCTTTCCTTCTCTTCTCATATGTTGAGCCTTTTATTCATTCTATTTTTTTCTTTTTATTTTGTTTCTTGTTGTTTTTTTTTTTTCCTACTCATATGTCCGGCCTTATAATTCATTTTATTTTAATCTCTATCTTTCATTTCTTCTTTTGTTTTTTCTATTCCACCTCATTTTATTCTTATTCCTTTCTATTTTTTATGATTTTTACTCATATTAATTAGTTTCCTAGTTCTTGCACAATTCCTTTTCTACCTTTTTTGCATTATTGTTATTGTTATTTATATTGTTATTATTCCTTTTATCTCCTTATCTCTTTCCTTTGCTCTGGTCCTAATAATTCTTTTCAAGGGAACAGAGACAAATGCAAGGATACAGAATAAGAGAAACCAAGTATCAAAAATTAAACTTACCACACAAAAAGAAACAACAAAATAAAACCCTAGAATACAAAGAGAAACTAACTAATTAAATACACCCATCAATATAAACAGATGACTAGACATAAACAAAAACTTAAGTCCATACTAAAAAACAAGAAGACATAGCCCAGTCAAATGAACACATGAAAACCAGGAGGAGATGCAGAGTTTTGAAGAAATAATCAAAGATATCCAAACAAATATCATGAATAAACTTGATGAAGTGAAGGAAGAGGTAACAGACATTAAGAAAACACACTGAAGAAATTGTGAACATACATAAAAAGATAACGGATCTGTTGGTGTTGAATGTCACAATGCAAGAAGTCACAAATACACTGGAAGCACATAACAGCAGATTTGAAGAGGCAGAGGGAAAATCAGTTATGTGGAAGACAATACACTGGAAAGCACATAGAAGAACAGATAAACAAAAAGATAGGAAAAAATCCATCAGGGGCTTAGGGATTTGAATGACAATACAAAATGCACAAACATGTGCATTGTAGGCATCACAGAGGGAGAAGAGAATGGTAAGGGGACAGAAGGAAATAATGGCTGAAAATTACCCAACTTTACTGAAGGATATGGTAATACAAGTCCAGGGAGCACAGCACACACCAAAGAATATAAATTCTAAGATTCCTAAATGCAAACATATACTTGTCAAATTGTTTAATGCTCAAGACAAAGAGAGAATACTGAAAGCAGCAATAGAAGAGATCCAACACATGCAAGGTAAGCTCAATAAAATTAAGTGATGATTTCCCATCTGAAACCATTGAGGCAAGAAGGCAGTGGTATGACATAGTTAAGGTGCTAAAAGAAAAAAATTCTAGCCAAGAATTCTCTATCCAGCAAAGCTGCCATTCAAAAATTAGGGACATTTCAAAATATTCACAAATAAACAGAAATAACAGGTCAATAAGAAACCTACCACTAAGAAATAATAAAGGGAGTTCTGGAGGTTGAAAGGAAAAAAAAACAGTAAAAAGAGAGTTGAAGGAGAGTGTAAGAACAACTGAAAAGATAAAAAGAGACATAAAAAACAACATACAGCAAACACATAGCTAAGGAAAATATGACAAATGTAAATAATCCTTTGACAGTAATAAAATGTTAGTCAATTAAACTCCCCAATTAAGAAACAGAGATTGGTAGAATGGATAAGGAAATAGGACTCATCTATATGCTTTCTACAAGAAACTGACTTTAGGCCCTGGGACACAAGGGGGTTGAAAATGAATGGTTAGAAAATAATTTTACATGCAACCAATCAAAAAAGCACAGGAATAGCTAAGCCAATATTGGACAAAGTAGATTTTGAATACAAAACTATTATAAGGGGCAAAGAAGACCACAATATACTAATAAAAAGGGTAATCTATAAGAAAAAATAGCAATCATAAACATTTATTCACCTAACAAGGGTTCCTAAAAATACATGAGGCAAACATTGGAAAAATGAAGTGGAAAATAATAGATGACTACAATTATATTGGGAGGCTTTAATGCATCATTATCACCGTTAGACAGAACATGTTGACAGAGGATCAATAAAGAAACAGAGACCTTGAAGAATACATTGAAGTATATGGAACTAATAGGCTTATAAAGAACATTACAATGAAATATAGCAGAATTTACATTCTTCTCGAGTGCACATGGATCATTCTCCAGGATAGACTACATGCTAGGCCACAGAACAATTCTCAAAATATTCAGAAAGATTGAAAATTATACAAAATAATTACTCTGATGGCAATGGAATTGGGATGGAAATCAGGAAGCAGCAGAGAAGCAGATTAAGCACAAAGATATCGAAGTTAAACAATACACATTAAAAAAGAAGAAAGAGAAAAAATCAAAGACCTAACTGCACACCTGGAGGAAATAGAAAAAGAACAACAAATTATCCCCAAAGCAAGTAGATAGAAGGAAATAACAAAGATTAGAACAGAGCTAAATGAAATTGAAAATAAGAAAGCACTAGAAGAAATACATAAAACCAATAGCTGGTTCTTTGAGAAGACTAATAAACTTGCCAAATCCTTGGGTAGACTAAAAGTGAAAAAAAGAGAGTAAATGCAAACACTTAAAATAAGAAATGAGGAAGGGGATATCAACACTGACCTCAAAAATCAAAGAGGATCATAAGAGGATACTGTGATCAATTTTATGCCAACAAGATGGATAATTTAGAGGATTGGACAAATTCCTAGAAAGACAACAGCCTACATTGACAAAAGAAGAAATTGATGAATTCAACCAACCAATCCCAAGTAATGAGATACAATTATTCATCAACAACTTCCAAACTAAGAAGAGCCCAGGACCAGATGATTTCACAGGTGAGTTATACCAAACATCCCAGAACAAACTAACACCAATCCTGCTTAAACTGTTCCAAAAAATAGAAGTGGAGGAAACCTTGCCTAACATTCTATGATGCCAACATCACCCTAAAACCAAAGTCAAACAAAGATGCGACAAGAAAATAATTCTATAGACCAATCTCTCTAATGAACCTAGATTTAAAAATCCTCAAGAAAATACTTACTAATTGTAATGGTTTGAGTTTTATGTAATTATGAATTCCAAAAATATAAATTGGATTATGCTTGTAAACTCATCTGTTCATTTGGGCATGATTGGTTTATGATTGGGGCGTTGACTGGGCTGCAGTGAGTAGAGCGTTGAGCCCCACCCCTCGGTGAGTGTGGTCTCAAGTTTAAAAATCAAGACAGAGAATTGGAGAGAAGCAGATTTGAGAAGCAGTTCTGATGTTGGAGTGAGCCGATCACCAGATAGTCTACAGCTGGCCTTGTGGAGAGACCCAATGCAGAGAGTCTCATGGTCTACAGCTGAAATTGTGGTGGAAGCAGAAGCTAAGCCTGGAGAGAAATGCAGCCCCAGCGGGAGAGGAACCCAAAGGCCTGAGCCCTTGCAGATGTCGACAGCCATCTTGCTACAACATGTGGACTTTGGTGAGGGAAACACTTTATGCTTTGTGGCCTGGTAACTGTAGACTTCTACCCCAAATAAATACCCTTTATAAAGACCGACCAATTTTGGCATATTTTCAAAAAGCACCCCTTTGTCTGACTGAAACACTAATCATATTCATCAACATAGTAAATGAATTATACACCATGAACAAGTGGGTTTCATCCCTGGAATGCAAGGGTGTTTCAGCATAAGAAAATCAGTCAATATGATACACTGCATGAACAGATCAAAAGAAACAAATCACATGATTATCTCTATAGATAAAGAAAAAGGATTCAACAAATACAGCACCCTTTCCTTATAAAAACACTTCTAGATCTGAAGAGAAGGAAACTTTCTCAACATGATAATGGTATATATGAAAAACCAACAGCTAACATCATTTTAAATGGTGAAATCCTGAAAGCATTCCATCTAAAATCTGGAACAAGAAAAGGGTGCCCACTTTCATGACTCTTATTTAACATTGTGTTAGAAGTACTTGCTCAAACATTTAGGCAAGAAAAATATATTAAAGGCATCCAAATTTGAAAGGGAAAAGTAAAAATTTCACTATATTCAGGTGATATGACCCTATATATAGAAAGCACTGAGAAATCTACAACAAAGATTATAGAACTTATAAATGAGGTTAGTAAAGTAAGATCAATATGCAAAAATTAGTAGCATTTCTGTGCATCAAAAATGAGCAAAAAAACCTATTTAAAATAGAAGCTAAAAGAAACAAATACATAAGAATAAATTAAAATAAAGAAGTTAATGACTTGTACACAAAAAACTACACACCACAGTTAAAGAAAATCAGAGACCTAAATAAAGCAAAGAATATTCCATGTTCATGAATAAGAAGAGTAAATAACAAAAACATGTTGATTCTACCTAAACTGATTTACAGAATTAATGCAATCCCAATAATTTTTTATTCATTTTATTTTTAATTAATTAATATTTTAAAGGTACATTGATTACATAAAAGTTACACAACAATTTTAGATGTACTCACATGCCCCATCTTCCACACCTCCCACTAAACCCTAACTCAAATTACAGACATAGGGAATCATGGCAACTTAATCAATTCCCAGACTTGAGACAGTTTACAGACCCAGAGCCCCTTGAATGAGAAGGCCAGGTCCCCTTGGGGAAGGATCCTGTTAAACTGCCAAAAATTTATACTGTTAATCTTCCACTCGCCTCTCCCCAGGGAGACCTATGGTATTTTGCCAGAGTAACTGTGCATTGGGGAAAAGGATATGCTCAGACATGGTGGGTATTAATAGGCACTGGCTCAGAATTCACATTAATTCCAGGAGACCCAAAACATCACTGTGGTCTACCAGTAAGGGTTGGGGCTTATGGAGGTCAGGTGATTGATGGAGTTTTAGCTCAGGTCTGTCTCACAGTCAGTCCAGTGGGCTCCTGGACCCATTCTGTAGTTATTTCCCCAGTTACAGAATGCATAATTGGAATAGACATACTCAGTAACTGGCAGAATCCCCACATTGGATCCCTGACTTGTGGAGTGATGGCTATTATGGTTGGAAAGGCCAAGTGGAAGCCCCTAGAATTGCCCCTGCCTAGTAAAATAGTAAATCCAAGGCAAAACTGGATACCTGGAGGGATTGCAGAGATTAGTGTCACCATCAATGATTTGAAGGATGCAGGGGTGATGATTCCCACCACATCCCCATTCAAATCTCCTATTTGGCTGGTATAGAAAAGAGATGGATCTTGGAGGATGACAATAGATTATCATAAACTTAACCAGATGGTGACTCCTATTGCAACTGCTGTCCCAGATTTGGTATCATTGTTTGAGCAAATCAACACTTCTCCTTATATGTGGCATTCAGCTGTTGATCTGGCAAATGCTTTTTTCTCAATTGCCATTAGTAAGGACCACCAGAAACAGTTTGCTTTCAGCTGCCAATGCCAGCAGTATACCTTCGCTGTCCTGCCTTAGGGGAATACCAACTATCCAGTCCTATGTCATAATATTGTCTACAGGGTCCTTGATCTCCTCTCCCTCCCATGAGACATTACACAGATCCATTATATTGATGATATTATGTTGATAGGACCTACTGAGCAAGAAGTAGCAAAGTCTAGATTTACTGGTAAGGCATTTGTGTGAGAGAAGTTGGGAGAAAATACAGGGTTCTTCCCCCTCAGTGAAATTTCTAGGTATCCAGTGGCATGGGGCCTGTCAAGATATCCCTTCTAAAGTAAAGGATAAGCTGTTGTACCTGGCCCCTCCTACCACCAAAAAGGAGGCCCAACGTTTAGTTGGTCTCTTCAGATTTTGTAGACAACACGTTCCTCATTTGGGTGTGCTACTCCAGCCCATTTACCAAGTGACCAGAAAAGCTGCAAGTTTTGATTGGCGACTGGAACAAGAGGAGGCCCTGTGACAGGTCTAGGCTGCTGTGCAAGCTGAACTACTATTTTGACGATATGATCCAGCAGATCCAATGTTGCTGGAAGTTTCAGTGGCAAATAGAGATGCTGTTTGGAGCCTTTGGCAGGCCACTATGGGCCCCACCCAAAACCCCAAAGCTGTGACATCTCCCCTTCTCAACACCACAATAGCATTTCCACCTCTGCACCCCCTAGCCCACACCCTCAAGTCCCAAGTGTTCACCCGGACCCTCTTCCACACCCCCCCCCCCC